>OX384037.1:35132529-35430029 GCA_947534325.1 Agonum fuliginosum
CGGAGGTATAATACTTACTTTCTATCAAGATTTCGAGTGGGAAAAAGTTGTCAGTGTCAAAATAATCTATGATTTAAAAAGAAACCACTAGATGGCCCACCCTATATATGACTAGCCCATAATAGTTCTAAATTACTCGGATGAATTGTTAATTGTCATCACACCAAAGTTTGAGGTTATGTTAATACGAATACAAATTTGTAAATAAGAAATGTTGCTTTATTTAATAAGTCGTAGATAAAACGTTGTATTTCACTCGCAAATAATGGCTATAATTCACTCATTATTTGCTCGTTAAATAATATACTATTATTATACAAGACGATAAAGAGATCAATTATCGATATCGATATTTTTCACGAGTCGAAAAGACTCTTTATCGTCGTGTATAATATATTATTTTATTTTGTACTTAATGCTAAATAATAATTAATAATTTATTTATGTATTAATCGTATCAACTGTTATTACCTTTTAATATGCAACATAATACGTTAGTTGCTTATAATACTTATAATTCATTAGTTACAGACTTAATACGTTAGATACAACCATAATAACATCAAAACCTTCCATAATACGCGAATTTTCAACTAATTGACGGATAAAATTGTTGATTTGTTTTAACATAGCTGTCTTTGATGATACGATTAAGCTTTGAATATATCGCGAATATATTATGCGATTTAAACTCCCTGGATGTTGAAAGATACTTGGTTTCACCTCGTCGCTTAGCAACATCCTCGGTATTATAAATCGCATAATATTCTTGTTATATTAATAGCTATAAAATGTAGGTAGATCTTTTTACATCCTGAGTACCAAAAATTACATACTCAATACAAACATCTCAGAGAATTACATGGAATACACAATTTGGATATTATTACCAAATTACTAACATTGGGATGTTACATAGATAATGTTACTAAGGACGGAAATTAGCAATAGCTAAGATATTAATGGGCCAAAATAGCAAGTAACAAGCCGGGATGTTCACATCTTGAACCGTTCTAGAGCAAAAGGAAATACGTAAGTTAACAAATATGATTCCTCATCTCCTATCTTATTCCCGCCACAAACTAATAGTCCACTCTGTGAGGCAGCCACTAACTTAGCTCCACGTAGATTAGGCCATGCATCAGGGTCTGTAGTGCCTAGTGACGGATCGCCTGGCACTAGCCACGCTCCTCCTGATGGCCTGTTTAATTCTTAACGCACGGACAAATCGCGATAGGATGAAACGAGCTGCAGGACTTGATTGCTGAGCATTTGTCACTGGGTTATTTAATATTTAGGTAGGTACACTGAACTACTGTGTCAGGTGGGTAGATGGAGCGGAGGGTTTCAAAATATATATTGACCATTCATGGAAATTCACAAAAGGATTAATTATATTTTTCTACGATTACTACTGTAAATGAGTATTGTACAACCCATATAATATGTAAGCTTGTCCTTACGTAGGATCGTGTGTAAAGTAGTTTGATCGCACGACTAGGAAATTTATGTTTCATTTTGATGTCAAGCAACTATAATACCGTGAGTATATCTTTCATATCCATGGTTACGAATTTGACAGCAATGTATTAGAGCGTTTCATTTAAAATAGAACATAGCAAATTAAATATGTAGGTATGTATTTATAATCATTTTAGAAATGAAAAAAGTTGCAAGAAATATAAACATTTAATAGATATTTTTCAGAATACAATTTATAACAAATTATCAAATACACGAAATAAATCTGATACATGTCTGAGGCAAACATCAATCTGCATTATAACAACGTATCAGTTGCACCTTTTCTTCAATTGTATACATTATTTTCAACAACATAATCCTAATTGACAGGTAATATTTACTTAGCAATGACAGCCTATGTTCTATTTTAAATGAAACGCTCTAATACATTGCTGTCAAATTCGTAACCATGCATATGAAAGATCCCATGTTCCACGTTAAATAAAACTCACGGTATGTACATTTTGCACACCGCCTGATGTTACCAAGTTAACAATAATCATCTACTGATAAAATCCTTCGTCTTTAAAAAAAATTGTGTATCAAAAGAATATGGATAATAATTATAAGTAATATAATAATATGTTTGTTACTAAACGGAGGGACTTTAAAAAATTACGTAAGTAAAAATAATGTAATTTAAATAAAAAATGGTACAACTAATAATTATAGAAAATGGTTATTTATAGGATAGGAGTAGTTTATATAAGGAAAATTGAAAATCTAAACTGTTTGCATTAATCTGACCATTGACCATCTGAATCATTGTTTATGGCGCACTGCGCTATAAAGTGGTTCGTGGGGTATAAAGCGACGTTTACGTCAAAGAAATTCGTGTATATGTGTTAAATTATGATATGACCGTGCATAAACTACTATTATTGCCTAGGCACTGAAAGTGACACTTCACAAACTGTTAACTATCAAAAATAGCACTTTTAATGTCAATGAGTGAAAATGAAATTTGTTATTTTATATACGGTACTTAACAACCTTGTATTATTTTTAAAAATGCTATGGCACAAAAAATTGTATTGATCCGAAACTATAATACAAGAAATTAATTTCGAATTATTTATTTATTAATTTATATTATTATTTGACAATAAACTAATTTCCTAAAGACATAATTTTGTTCTGAATGTGATTTTCGTTTGATTTTCTATGTCTAGTGTAGGTTTATTAGATGTAGATTTTTGTGGATGCGCTGCTTGTGAGCACAAAATATAAAATTGGATTTAGGAAGAACGTGCTCTTTGAAATTCCACGTTAACAAGATGACGTCATTGAAAATCTCACTCATGGTCGACTTATTATAAAGACATTTGGAATATATGAAAACCCAGCCATGCAGCAGTAACATTAATACAAAATAATTCCATTTGCAAGAACCATGAAAACGAGGCAGTTCATTCTCGGAAATATCGACAAAACAGACTAAAACACATACTTACACAGCCTATATTTTTATCAGATTACAATTGCTACGTCTGGATATACAGGGTGATTCATCGTAACTTACTTATTTCAAAATGCCATAATGCCCATTTTATGGATCAGAAACTTTTTATTTTTATTTTATAATGTAGGTACATATCTAAAGTTTTGTTTCACCCAGTTTTCAAAATAATATCAGGTAGGTGACGCCTCCGATTGTCTATACACTGAATAAGCCGATTTCTGGCGTTTGTCATAACCCTTTCCAGCATGGCAGCGGGTATGTTGGTAATTGCGGCCCGGATGTTGGCCTTCAGGTCTTCTAGGGTCCTTGGACGGTTGACGTAAACGCGGGATTTAAAAAAACCCCACAAAAAAATCACAAGGAGCCAAATCGGGCGAGCGGGCTGGTCACTCCAAATCGCCTCTTACGACTCAACTGACGCTGGTCCGTGCTCCAACGCATGATGGCGAGTGACCGGGTAGGGAACAAAACTTTTAAAGTGCACCTGTCGAATGGGATCACTCTCTCCCAACTACGATCCCTACAGCCTGAATGGCACGCATTTAAAAAAAGCAAGTTATGATGAATCATCCATTATATTAATTTTTAAAATAATTAAATACGTATTTCTAATGATACAATTTATTTCGAAGCAGATTTCCGAGTGTGTGATACGAATGATCGATTATGATTTTGACAACTCTGGTTCGAATCCAGTCAGATGCACATTCCAGGTTAAGCGGCCCGTCTACGTTTTTCCGAATTCCTAGAATACTATCGATTTTAAATTTTTTTATTCCACTCTTTCCCCTTCTGCTACGGATGCCTGAAACCATCCCGAAACTCGTATTTTTTGAAATGTCATTTTGAAATTAAAAAATACTGTAAAAGTGTTTTCTTTGCGAATAAATTGTCAGATTAATATTGACTTAACAATAATGTTTTTATAAACATTTAGAATAGAGAAAGAATGGATCTACAGATGTGCCTTTTTAAGATTTTAAAAATTAATTTCTATCATGAGATATAACCGTGTAAAGTGCACATAATGTGTGGCTGTCATATTATAAATTTGTAAAACGTGTGATAGATTATGTACTTACCTATGTATAATTTTATTTTCCACTGAAAAGTATATTATTAAACGAATGTAATTAGTAATTTTGCCCATACAAATGATATTGTAATTCGGTTTCAGTGTTAAATTTTAGTTCTCGATCTTCGATCCTCTGCAAATTCTAGTTTGTTAAATAATTGAGTGAAATTGTGAAATTACGTGGAACTTAAAACTTGGTTGGACATTTTCCGGAAGTTCCGGTTGTAGTATTTATACAACAATTCGCAGAAAGACCTGCGTGTTTCAGGACACGATATTTGACAAACTATAACCGTGGAAGTGGAACCTAATAGTAAATACTTAGAACTAATCATATTAATAATTTGGGGCTTCAGATTTGATCACTTTTATAATAACTGCACACAAAGCTGTCATATTGCCCTTAAAATATTGTAATTACAAGTAAAAAGCGTGCTACAACAAGTCTTGTATTTTGATAAATAATCTTTAAAATTTGAATAACTAAATTTAATTAATTTATTAAACCACTTTTGGTGGATAAGCACATTTCAGGGCTCTACAATACGAATTTAATATTTTCACGATGATGTCTGTGTGTGCGTGTGTTTGTGTGCGTATGTATGGACGTATGTGACGATTTTTCGTCCACGATAACTTAAAAAGTATCAAACCTTTAATAACCACATTTCATATTTAAGGTTTTATTAAGGATCTTAACACCGCATAAGATTTTGATAGAAATCCGCAAACCGGAAATAGTACTTTTTGAAACTTGATATAGTTTTACTTAAATAAATTGATCCATTAATTATTTATGGCAATTTTTGCAATTAAAAATAAAAAAAAATGTAATTATGTATGGGTAGGTACAGTTAATTTTAAATTCAATTTGCTGAATCTGGTAGTATTTAACAATAAAATAAAGTGCAACTTATATTCTACTTTTTTGAAATTAAAGTATCTTGTTGTCCATGATCATATGAAATTTATTTCTTCACAAATTTAAATTATTATGACAGTGACAGTACAGTTGACATCTTGGTTTACATTATCGTTTACATATTACATGAACATGAGTCAATTAAAATGTAAGTAAAACTATTTATTAGATTAGTAGAAAAAGCAGAATTTAGCGAGAGGTCGTGTGCCGGCCATATCAGATTTTTTCAGTACTAACAGTAACATAATTCACTGTAGCATCTTAAAAGTATTCTACACCAACTGACAAAGTTCTGTAAATGTACACTATAAAGTGACGCTACCCGGAAGCCAACTATTACTCCTTAATGATATCTGTGAAGTGTCCCATCCAAAGTTGGTAAGAAATCTGTTGAATATTTCTTGCGAAACTCAAGAACAACAAAGTGAAAGAGCAGAAGGCACTCAGCTGGAGGAGGAACGAAGGACGAAGGACGAGGGCTCAAGGCTCACGAAGGGTTGAAAGTTTGCGCTACGCGAGGGAAAGTTCCCCCAGCGCCTAGCATAATGGCTTGTGGATAATCGCCTAACATCCCAGGGAATATTTTCACACAAACTTCGCTAAACAAACGATTTTCCATAATGCATAATCGCTCAGTTTTCATAGCTAATTATATGGAATAATATACGCAACCGCTAACCCCTTGATTCACGATCTTATATTTGTTATTACATACAATCAGAGCTTGGCATTACTTAAGTCATTACGTACTATAGTACCAATTTTAATTAAAACTATACTTGATTTCTAAACTAAACGGCGCAATCTGAAGTTGTCTCACTGAGCCGTATTTACACTGTGTAAATACGAGAAAAATATAACTAGATTTTTTTTGCGGCAAAATTAAATTTAACCTATCAGCGGGCAAACTCGGTACAGTCACTGACAACAGCTGACGAGACAAGATGGACAACATTCGTTTGTTTACATTACAAAGTTTGTGTGGTGTAAAACTTGTGTTACATCAGTCAATCAAAAACGTTCAGTTTTAGCATTCCAACTTCAGATTGCTCCGTTTAGTTTAGAAATCAAGTATAGTACTTAATACTTGTACTTAAGGTGTTCGTCTACCCTAAAATTTAATAGCGTGACAGAGGTGTAACACGTTATAACACGTTTCTTTAGTTATAATTGAATTATTATTTTACTAATGAGTGTATTAACAAAGGATGTCTTAATGCCTCTAGTTTTTTACTTCCTTGTACGGTGTAATAAGGAAGTATTGTAATCGCTAAAAATCTCGGTTCTCATATTTTGACGGAAATATCCGTTTTGACCTTTTCTGAATCCATTATGACTAGTTTCGTCGTGACGTCTGTACATACGGACGGACGTACGGACGGACGTACAGACGTACGTATGTATGTCGCATAACTCAAATACGGTTAGACGTAGAAAGTTGAAATTTTGTATTTAGGACTGTTATAGCATCTAGTTGTGCACCTCCTATTTTTGGTTTCAATCTACAAACCCGAAGTAGTACTTTTTTCAAATATTTCGATAAATATTTAATTTAAGACAAATTTTTACCTCTCGCCTCATATTCTATAAGAGAGGTATTGTAATGGGTCAAAATTTTCGAGTATGAGTTTTTGGTGGATAAGCACGTTTCAGGGTCTCTAGAATACGAATTTACTATTTTCACGATGATGTCTGTGTGTGTGTGTTTGTGTGTTCGTGTGTTTGTATGAACCGAGGATTTTTCGTCCACGATAACTTAAAAAGTATCAAACCGTTTATAACCAAATTTCTTATTTAAGGTTTTGATAAGTATCTTAACACCGGATAACATTTTGGTAGAAATCTGCAAACCGGAAGTAGTACTTTTAGAAGTTTGGAAAAGTTTTCCTTAAATATATTGGTACATTATTTATTTATGACAATTTTTGCAATTAAAAAAAATCTGCTGTGGCCACCACACGACCTCTCGCCTAATTCTGCTTGTTGTACTAATCTAATAAATAGTTTTACTTACATTTTAATAGTTTCATGTTCATGTAATATGTAAACGATAATATAAACCAATATGCAAGCAAAAGATGTCCACTGTACTGTCACTGTCATAATAATTCAAATTTTATGTAGAAACAAATTTCATATCATGGACAACAAGATACTGGAATTTCAAAAAAATAGAATATTAATTGTACTTTATTTTATTGTTCAATACTTCCAGATTCAGAAATTTGTATTTATAATTAATTGTACACATATATAATCACAATTTCTTTTATTTTTAATTGCAAAAATTGTCATAAATAAATAATGTACCAATATATTTAAAGAAAACTTTTCCAAACTTCTAAAAGTACTACTTCCGGTTTGCGGATTTCTACCAAAATCTTATCCGGTGTTAAGATACTTATTAAAACCTTAAATATGAAATTTGGTTATAAACGGTTTGATACTTTTTAAGTTATCGTGGACGAAAAATCGTCGGTTCATACAAACGCACACACACACACACACACACACAGACATCATCGTGAAAATAGTAAATTCGTATTCTAGAGACCCTGAAACGTGCTTATCCACCAAAAACTCATACTCGAAAATTTTGACCCATTACAATACCTCTCTTATAGAATATGAGGCGAGAGGTAATAAACGAAATTGTGATTATCTATGTGTACAGTTAATTATAAATACAAATTGCTGAATCTGGAAGTATTTAACAATAAAATAAAGTACAATTAATATTCTATCTTGTTGTCCATGATATGAAATTTGTTTCTACATAAAATTTGAATTATTATGACAGTGACAGTACAGTTGACATCTTTTGCTTGCATATTGGTTTACATTATCGTTTACATATTACATGAAGATGAAACTATTAAAATGTAAGTAAAACTATTTATTAGATTAGTAGAATAAGCAGAATTAGGCGAGAGGTCGTGTGGTGGCCACAGCAGATTTTTTATTTTAAATGAAAGATTATGTGATTATTACCTATAATCGGTATTTTATAAATATTATTGTATCTGGTATCATTTATGAATAATTAAAGTATATATTTATAATTTAGTATTTCGGTATCTTGTAGTCCATGATCGATTAACATTTTTTGTTACTACGTAAAATTTAAATAATTATGACATGACAGTGACAATAGTAAAATATGCTTTATATCTTCTTCTGCAGTTTAAATAAAATGACTAAAATATATTTGTGAGTATAGTAGCAGTAGTAGTAGTAGTACTTATATATTAATATATTTGTATAATAAGTTAAAAGAATAAAGTAGGTATGGCGGAAGGTCTTGTGGTGGCCATGTCAGATTTTTTTTATTATTCTACATTTTAGTTATTAAGAAAAATATGAACAGTTTAATAGGCGTACAAGGAAGTCATATGGTGTCCACGTCAGATTTTTTATTTTTTGTCTTTGGCTTAGGAATAGGAAGTAAAAATATTTAAAAATTACATTATTAGATATGATTTTTTTTTCATTTATTACGTACAAGAATTTAATAAAATAAATACCAATACGCAAAAATTTTGACATTTCCAAATGTCAAATGTCTTGTTCTTAAAATAATTTGCACAGAGAAATTAATTCAAGCAAAGTAATTTTCTGATTGATGTGGAGGAGGGAATACTGATTATTATTACCTTGTATTAATATTTAGCAAACATCTCACATTTAATATTCATGTAATACATTAGTCGTAGATAATGTATTATTTTTGTGGTAATTTTTGAGATGCTGTTGTTTCGTACGAATTTAGGGCTCTGCCCTCGCCCTTCGGTGGCCTATTTCAATGAACACGGTCATGTAAGTTGGTGCATTAGTGTGTCGAGGCCCCGGCAGAGGCGTTGTGTACGGCACCCTAACAAAAGAGCGTCGCTTTTTATTTTGTCCCGCGTTGGGTGCCGGCGTTCGTCTTTTTTCTCATCGCTGCTAAATTCTTTACAAACTCGTAAGATAAATTAGAACAGGAATGATGAATCGCCGGTTTTATAAAGTTTTGTTTCGTTGCGCTCTTGTTTATTGCTGGGGGGGGGGTCTATCGATGGGGCTTTCAGCACCCCTCGCGACTAATTACTACGATTACAAATCGTGCCGACGAAAGATTTATTCTAAAAACACCTTTGGTTTTATATGAGACATCATGAAGGTGTACAACATTTTTTTGATTAATATTTCAAGTTTATAATATAAACACAGAAGTGGACACTCCGTATCTTAACAGTACTGTAGATTCGTATCATTTCTGTTTAGCCTGGACGAGAGAGAGAGATCACTACTTGGCCCGTGCCCGATATAAAATTCACAGAATGCTTGGTCCGAACTGGCCCGTGTTTTCTGTCTCTCTTTAAGAAGTAAACAGAAAGGCCACACTTCAAATTGAAAATATGAAATGTCATTTATTATTTACCTATATGGTTATGATAAACATTAATAATACAGGGTGATTCATCATAACTTGCTTTTTAAAAATGCGTGCCATTCAGGCTGTAGAGATCGTAGTGGGGAGAGAGTGATCTCATTCGACAAGTGCACTTTTAAAGTTTTGTTCCCCACCCGGTCAGTCGTCATCATGCGTTGGAGTACGGAGCAGTATCGATGGCTGTTTTGAAGGAACATATTTCGGGGCGCCTCATTTCCATAAGGGGCGATTTGGAGTGGACAGCCCGCTCGCCCGATTTGGCTCCTTGTGATTTTTTTTGTGGAGTTTTTTGAAATCCCGCGTTTACGTCAACCGTCCAAGGACCCTAGAAGACCTGAAGGCCAACATCCGGGTCGCAATTGCCATATCCGCTGCCATGCTGGAAATGGTTATGACAAACGCCAGAAATCGGCTTATTCAGTGTATAGACAATGGGGGCGTCACCTAGTACCTGATATGATTTTGAAAACTGGGTGAAACACTTCTACGATGGTATATTTGTGAGTAAGAACCTTCATACACAGTAAAATAGTAGAGTATGGCGACAGGTCATGTGTTGGCCACATCAGATTTTACTTATTGTCTCACATGTGGATTAATTCTTACCGGAATTTTTTAAAAGCTTTCCAAGATCGTTTTAATCAGCTGCAGTGGTACACGAGAGCTGATTGCACGATAAAAAATTTCCTGGACATGGATTATATTTCTACTAGCCAGGAGGTTGATTCTATAACTTTACAAGACTGTTGTACGAACGCAGCTATTGTAAATAATGACGTCATACTGTCTAGTAATTTTTAACCATCGTGTTGGCAAGACCCCGTTACTTACTAGATTTATGTTGGCTATACACTAGCATGCACATCTGACAGCCAATTTAAATTTGAATTTTAAATGATGTATATACAAAAAAATATTATTGTATGAAGATAAAAATTCATTACACTTAACACAAGAAAACGTTTTGATAATTAAATAATAATACAAATACACGAAGAGGTTAACTCTCAACAAACAATGACAGCCAAACTTTCAAAGAGAGAGACAGATATCTTGCAGCGTACGTACAACACCTACCGAGCTGTTGTAACTTATTTACAAGATATCGCAAGTTATGACGTCATTATATAGGTTCTACAAAAATCCGCTAGGCGCTCCAGCATCGCCGGTCTTGTAAATATGACAGTTATGGTCTTGTAAAGTTATAGAATCAACTCCCAGGTTCTTATATCTATACCGATGACTCACAGTCTGTGAGGCTGCCACACCCCAGTACGTTACAGACGCGATAGATATGTATGTATAGAAGTTTTTAAATATGCACACTCCATGATGGCTTCGAGTCTGGTTGGTGGTGTTTGTCTGATGGGAGTTTGTCGTCTGTTTTGCTCTTAGCAACGCTGGGCTCATTGTTAATTCAGTGTCGCCGGGCCATTGTTTACAAGCATTGTTGCATTAATGGTTTGTAATGCTGAAAGGAACGAGCACAAAGGCGGCAGAATGCCAGGGATATCATTTCAAACCCGAACAGTACAATTTCTTCATTTTTCGCACGTGGATGTCTAAAAATAACTCATTCTTGTACTTGACGTGATATTACGTAAGTCTATCCTAACCACATCCAGAGTATTACATACTCAATACAAACATCTCAGATAATTACATGGGATATTATTACCAAATTACTGACATAGGGATGTTACATAGATACTGTTACTAAGGGCGGACATTAGCAATCGCTAAAATATTAATAGCATGGTAATAGGTAAATACAGCAAGTAACAAGCGTGATGTTCACATTCTTGAAATGTTCTGGGGATTTTGTTTTGTCAAGTGGGTATTTTTACATCCAGGATGTAATAGTTATTTATATTACAAGTGGTAAGAGCATTATTACAGCAGTTGAATGTGAAGAATTGGAGGAGTGCTGTAATATGCTTTAGCCCAGATGTGATATACAAAATTTTATCCACGACTGCTCAAAATTATTAAAAATTTATATTTTTGTTTAAACGTCAGATTTGAAATTTTAAAAATTATATATTCTGACAATAATAGATGTCAGTTTCTATAATTTTGATTTAAAATCAAAGCAACAGGGTACATACAATTTGTTTAAAAACAGGACTTCCTGTCAGTTTTATTTACAAAAAAAAATTCAAATTGTAAGTTTATACGCGTGATATTTATTTATTATTCGTTTATAAATTATTTATTATGGGACAGTAATTCAAAATTGATTTATTCCAAGAATATTTAAGGAATAATTAGGGAGTATTATTAAAACCTCAACACTGCTGTCAAATATTGACAAAAATCTTATTTTTATGGCTACGAACGAGTGAAAATAGACAAAAGCACTTCACTAGTGAGGTAATATAACTAATTACCTCACTCAAATGGTGAAAATAATATGACTATTATATCACTGGCATGGATAAAAGTCTTTTACATCCAGAAATTTTTTAAGAGCCACAATTTAATAAAATTACACATGATACTATGCTATTAATATATCAGGAGGCAAATTGTCTTAGTCGCTTTCTGATATCAAGTATTTAATAGTATATTACTTTACTAGTGGGAGAAGTAAAATGCCTCTGTCATGAGTGTCTGATTAGTCACGAGCGAAGCGAGTGGCCAATCAGAAAACGAGTTAGTGCAGCATTTTACTTCTCCCACATGTGAAGTACGATATTTTTCCTCACTGTGAGGAAATATTGAATTATTTCACTTCATAATGCAAAAATGTCAGAACATTTATAAAAAAATATTAGAACGTTTGTTTGGTTTGTTGTCACAGAAACATTGGTTGTCACATTGATTAATTTGATTAATCAGAAGTGTCAAAATTATTTCTTTACATTTTTACTAATATTTGCACATATTTTTCGAAAAAACATTGTTTGATACTCGATTGCGAAATGCTTTTGCATCCTGTAATGCAAAAGTATCATTTCGCAATCTAGAATCAAAAATAACTAGTTAGTTCCGTGATCAGTACGCCAAGTTCTATATGCCATTCTAACATGCTGCTCAAGTTATGATACACCCTGTATAATTAAAAGGCTTTAAGACCAATTTTGTTAAAATTTTGCCATCTAAATGAACATGAATATTATTTGCCTTTGGGAAGCAAAAAGACTGCGCACGCTGAAAAATGTTAAATTCTTTTGATCAACCCTCTCTTTGTCATAAACACATCCTTTCTTTTAATTATTTATCTGTTCCCCCCCCCCTGTAACGTAACACGTGTTTTTAATATCGTTTTCAATATAGCGGAGGCTTTGAACACTCTAACAACGCTCATTAAAAACTACTTTGAGGGCGGCGGGGCTCCAGCTCAGCCTCAGCCCTCTTCGCTTGTAATTAAAGCAACTTGTGAGTATAATAAATAGTGAGGCGCATGCGCAAGCGCACAAAGAAGACTTTGAGATGCTGCCAAGATATTAACATTCTTCTTTGTGTTTTATCTGCAGCTAGAACCAAATACTCGCTTTGTTTATGCAGAAACAGGAATTCTTTGGCTAAGGATCAATTGCGAAAATTTTGTACATGTACATGTCATGGTGTACCTTGGGTACACATATTTTAAGTCGGCGGTACCTATACAGGGTGTAACCTAACCTGTGTAACAAAATTAGCTGCGTTCAATGAACTTAGCAAATCTACGTTGATTGGTGTTCAAGTGAAAATTTGACAGTTTTACTAGCAAATTATATTAACAGTGCTACCATAAAAAAAACTGCTGCTTTTGCTGCGCTAGTGTTATTAAAAAAGATGGACAAACCATAGAAACATTATTAAATTTACACTGTTGCACTAATCCAATCAGCATAAAGAAACTAGCTAGCTAGCTTCATTGAACGCAGCTATTTAAGGTGATCCTCTACCCATGGCAGTAAACAGTCAAAAACATTGATTCCGCACGCTATTCTATAGCGTTTATTGTTTTGTTAAACATAAAAATAACAAATAATTTATGTTTGAGGGGAAAAAACAATTTAGGGACCCATATTTGTAAGACAAACTACAATATTTGTAAAAAAGAGAGTTTTCGCGCGACACTGTACAGCTATTATTTATCAGGGAATTAACTTCAAATTTTAATATGTTGTCAACAAAGCTTGGATCTGCGAAATAACCGATCAAATTTTACAAATTCGTTTTAAAATAGAAGATATTTGTGTTCAAAAAATAACAAAAATTGTCAAAATTCTACATATTTCGATTTTAAAGCATAATTTTAAAATTCTGCATCTTGCATTTTGTAGATTGTTCTTTTATCTTCAACAATATCTTTAGATTATTATATTTAACAAAACAATAAACGCTGTGGAGTGACGCGCGAATTCCATGTTTTGGCTTTTTTCTGGCGCCGGTAGAGGATCGTCTTAAGAGTGTATACGTACTGATCATGATTTAAAAAAGAATTTTGTTGGAATTCGCAAATTAAAAAATGGGTCCAAGCAAATGAGACATTCTGTATGTAGCTACATTATTATTACATTAATGTAATTACGCTAATAAATACTGCATAACTATTGTTTAACTTTACCCAAAATTGATACTAATGACATTGCATAGCTAGGATGCGGCAAAGTACGAGTTTCGGGTTGGTTTCAGACAGCCGTAGTAGTAGGAAAAATAGTAGAAAAGTAAAAAAGTAACATAGAGTATTCTAGGAGTTCGAAAAAAATACCTAGATGTACCGCTTAAGGTGTAGAATTTTACAGCGTTACAGAGGTGTACGCCTTCCACGTTTACTTTAGTTATAATGGAAATATATGATGCTTTTACATATGAGTGCATTAACAAAGGATGTCATTAGCCAGTTGCACCGCTTTCACTTAAATTTTAAGTTTTCCTTAAATGAACAATATCGAATCAAAATCAAATTGTCAAACGTAGAAATAACATTGCTGTCATTAATTCGATTCGATATTTTTCATTTAAGTGACACTTATAATTTAAGTGAAGACGGTGCAAATGGCCATTAATGACCTTTAATTTTGTCTTTGGTCTAGGAATTTGAAGTAAAAACTATTTAAAATGACGCCTTGGGTCATTATTTGGTACGATTTTATATGATTTTTTTCGGTCATTATAAATGGATAGAAAAATTTGAAAAGCAAGAGGCCTGCAGCTAACCTTCCTTTTTCGAATAATTTCTTTAAAAAATACAGAAGTTATTATGGAAATACTGGAGCCATGTTTACAATATTTTTCAACTTCAAAATGACATTGCATAGCTAGGATGCGGCGAAGTACGAGTTTCGGACTGGGGAAGAGAGTGAATTAGAAAAAAAGTGATATCGAGAGTATTTTAGGAATTAGAAAAATAGGTAGACGAGTCCTTTAAAAAAAGCAGATCAAAAAAACCCTTTTGGATTTGATTAAATTGCAGCTTCTCCAAAACTGTATTTATCAACAGATAATGTACCAAGAACATTAAGTTAGCTGTTTTTTTTAACAAATTAGTTATCAGAATATCTTGACATATTTCGCTCGGTTTTTCATTTTGGTAATTGTCTTCTCCGTTCTCTCCGTACTCAGGGACGCTTTTCATGATGAAAATTATTTTTAAAACATCAAACATGGCTCGTCATTCATCATGCCGCGCCGCGCACACATTCACACACGTTGTTCGTTGTATTCGTCTTGATCGAAGCGCCACGCAGCGCTGTTTTAAAATGGATGGATTCACGGGTCGTCGAGCGCGAATAAAGGCAATTTCCTGACGTACTCGCGTCACTAGGATTTCTATAAAAACATCCGTACGAGACAAGTAATGTTTTTATTGAAAATAAAGACGCGAAAATTGAAAGAACCCACGAGGAACCATGAGAGATGGACGCCGTCTAATGGGGTTATTTCATTTGCAGCGGGATTGACAATCTAGAAACAATCATTTCTTCTCGATTATTTTATATATTAGCACGACTGGTACATGAATAGACCATGGAATGTACAAAAATATCTTGTACTTTAAGTTATAGCCGCATCCTATGAGTACGATCAAAAATTGCATACTCAATACAAATATCTCAGAGAATTACATGGGATCATTTTAAAAATGATCTTGATCTAGATCAGGATCTCATTCAGATCATAGATCAATATTAAACAAAATATTTTAATGTTGAATTACATTATTTACAATGAAAAAAGAAAAATATAAAACATTACTTAGGTATATTACCTTATTAAATTTTAACTTGCCTAGCGTAGAAACAGAAAATTCTGATCTTATTTTAAGTTCATAGATCATTATTTGTTTGATCTAGACTTAAGAAGCTCGTCTACCTTTTTTGGAATTCCTAGAATACTCTCGATATTACTATTTATTCTATTTCACTGTCTTCCCCACTACTAGGGCTGCCCGAAACCAACCTGAAACTCGTACTTTTCAAATTTGTAAAACTTTGAAAACAGAAACAGAATCCCACCATAAGTAAAACAAAAATTATTCGAAAAAGGAAGCTTAGCTGCATGCTTCTTTTTTAAAAATTTTCTTGCCATTTAGAGTAACTGAAAAAAATCATATCAAATAATGACATAAAACCGCAAAAACGTCATTTTTAATTTTTTTTACTTAAAATTCCTAGGCCAAAGACAAAAAATAAAAATATAGAAGCATTAAGACATCCTTTGTTAATACACTCATATGTACAAATCATATATTTCAATTATAAGTAATTAAAGTAAACGTGGAAGGCGTACACCGTGCACTTCTATAACGCTGGATTTTAGGGTAGACGTACACTTTAATAAGATAAACTAAATAATAATAATAATAAAAGAGAAAATACAAGGATAATAATGATAATAAATCGATTTATTTTATTTTTATGTGGAAGTTACATATATAATGTTACTAAGGGCGGACATTAGTAATCGCTAGGATATTAATAAATAAATATAGCAAGTAACAAGCATGATGTTCACATTCTTGAAAATTTAATGTTCTGGGGATTTTACTTTGTCTAGTGGGTAACTAGGTAAATAGAGAGTCGATTTATATACATGATGATTGTTACGTACAGGAATATGTATATAATTAGATTTGATCCCGAGTTTCCAGAACTTAGTTATACTTATAACTTATTTTTATACTTATAATTATAACTTAAGTTAATTATAACTTGCAGTTATAAAACGAGTATTAGCTGACTGGATTTGAACCAGAGTTGTCGGCCACATAGCGCACTAGACTATGCACCCTGTAGTGGATGTGTTAACGTACCTACTGTGGTGAGTGGAGTATTTCAGTATTTGCAGGGAATGTTTGCAAGGAAATATGTCAAGACACACGTTTTCTTTAATAACGTGCTGTCACATACCTACACAATAATTTCTGGAATGTTCGTATTAGAAAAACTTCAAAGAAAAATACTGCAAGGTACACAAGATATTTTAATACAATACTGTATTCTAACGAGAGTTGAAAAATGAAAACAATTGTTTATCAAATTAAAAAAAAAAACGATAACTCAAACAATATCAAACATTAAATTTCCAAATTAGCCAATATAATTTTGGTTTCAATTTACAAACCGGAAGTAGTATTTTTTTAAAAAAATATTTCGATATATAATTAATTTAAGTCAATTTTTTTAATTTGAAATGAAAGATTATGTGATTATTATCTACAATAGGTATTTTATATTTTTTTTTTGTATCTGGTATCATTTAATAAAAATTAAAGTATATACTTATAATTAAGTATTTCGGTATCTTGTAGTCCATGATAGTTTAACATTTGTTACTACGTCAAATTTAAATGATTATGACATGACAGTGACAATAGTAAAATATGCTTTATATCTTCTTCTGCAGTTTAAATAAAATGACTACAATATAGACTAGGAAAATAATTTCAAAAGACGTCTAGAAATCACTCCTAGCGGCAAATCATGTAACAATTGATTAACAGTAAAATATCGTTTATCTACGATAGTGTGTAAAATTGACAATAATTTGTCAGTTTTTAGTTTGTAAAATAATTGTTTAATAGCAAGATTTCATTAGTCACGGGTTGCGCAGCAACGAATGGTTAAAGATTTAAAACACGCAAAAACATCCGCACAACAATCGGTAACTAACGCGAAAATTATCTTGTCAAAACAAACTTGTTTTGATCCTAATTTAAATTTAAAAGGATTTTTTTATATTTTTCGAGTTTTTTAAATTCTATCGTAGATAAAATCTTATACTATACACATACGTAAAGCATATTTAGTCACGAACGGGTTCGAATTGAAACACGAGCGCAGCGAGTGTTTTAAGAACCGTGAAATATTTGCTTTACGTACTTGTGTCGTAAATAACTATTATATCTAATGCAGTTTAAATAAAATGACTAAAATCTATTTGTGAGTAGTAGTACTTTATATAAATAAGAATAGAGTAAGATTTTTTGTTCCCTGCAGTTTTGAAACATCCTGTACATCTACACCGATGACGCATGTATTTGGCATTGCTTCATACAAATTGAGTACAAGCATGATAGATATGTAGATATGCATGGCAAGGTTGCAAACATTCCTATATAAAATCCCCCGTTGTTGCATTATTGAGGCGATATTTTGGCGTCGTGTTTTCACATCTCAAGTCCAATCTGAAAGCAATCTGGCGTTGATTACCGGCTGCGCCCGGAGTCGGGAAAGTCCGGAGTCCGGGCGAGCCGGTCATTTACCGAACTACGGCAGTAATGGCCGTACAAATCGGGTTTTTTACTGGAATAAATAACACGGGATATCTCCTACACAGTATTATTTTTGTATTAAGGGCTGAGGAACAGTTTAAGTGGAGGCAGATTCTTTTTATGCTTTCTGGAATTGGCCTCCGGTGCAGCCTAAATTTAAATTTGTTGCTATACTTCATCACATATCAAGTTATATAATATTAATTTCCATAAATTTCTTTTTTTAATGCGGTAAATCACTGTACATTTATGATAAGAATTGGATCACAAATGATGTTTTTCACAATATCAAGATTGTATTAGAATTTCGGGATTTGAACCTCACGGGTTTGTATCCCTAGGGTGACTTGATGGCACACACACAGTATTAATTGTTTACTTATACTTTGCCATGGCGTTTTTTACTTTACTACTATGTGTGTTGCCAGTCAACCCGGCGCAAGCCCTTGTTACAGCCTTTAGCCGGTACCCGATAGCTAGAGATTGCCAATAAGTTAATTAGATCCCAACTTGGAATAATAACGGGAGTAGGTACCTACCGATCCAAATCACGCTGTGAAAATTCTGTCAGTTTTATATACAAACAAATTCTTAATTTGTAAGTTTATATACGTGATATTTATTTAATATTCGTTTATAATTTATTTATTATGGGACAATATTTCAAAATTAATTTATTCAAGAATATTTAAGGAATAAATAGGGGGACAAGTATTATTATAAATATGCGAGAGGTAATAGACAAAAGCACATCATATTACACCAAGTGAGATACATGAATGTTATCCCACTCGCCCTTCGGGCTCGGGGGCTAAACTTTCTTCTCTTGAATAAACATTCGTATCTCACGTAGTTTATAGGTACTATATTTTATTCAATTTTGACGAAATTATTTCAAATACTCGTATATGAATTATAAATTTATTTTGACATAACAAAAAATCAAAGTAGTCGTCAGTGGCAAGTTGTCATTGTTTTTATGCATTTTTGACGAAATGATGACATCAGAGTGATTTAAAAATGTGTTGAGTGATTTAAAAAGTTTTAATTCACTTTTGAATAAACAGTTGTTTAAATTTGTTGCTATGGAGTTAATAATAGCAGTTTAACACATCAAAATTGAATAAATAAATTCATCAAATAAAACGCTGAAATCTTATATTCCATGATCGGTTGATTTTTGTTTTTGCGTAAAAAATATTGACAGGTGTGACGGGTGACACGTTGACATACTAACGCCATATAAGTCATAAGTAAGATATTAAATGTAGTCACTGAACGGAGAATGGCTTATCACAGAAGAGTTTTCCTGTGAATGAATCTTCGGATCGTATGTATACATTTGTTTATAAGTCTAGATATGGCGGGAGGTTGTGTGCTGGCCACATCAGATTTTTAGATACGGCGAAAGGTTGTGTGCTGGCCACATAAGATTTTTGTCAAAAATCAAAAGCATGCAAGAATCCTAGTGTGAACAGGGCTTAAAACATCCCAGTTTTAATACTTGCATGTGTCAGCCAAGTGCTGCTCTATTTTCAATATTAAATTCTTCAAGATGAATTCGTTTTTATAAAATCTCACCCAGCCCGCTGGCTGCTAAAGTTAAAAATATGAAAATGTTCACCATGGGAATTCCGACTTCCGGGCAGAAAGGAAAATTCATGTCCCGTCTGGGGCGGCCGTGAGTGGTCCGCCATTGACAAGAAATAACCTGCGAGGGCCGAGCGGGTTGAAGGCGGGAAACGAACCGCGAAAGGCTCTAATCCCAGAGGTTCGCAGCGGAGTTAATCATTTATGGGGCCGGGAATTCTGACTTAATCCCGACCCTGTGTATGCACGAATTACTTCAGATCTAATCCTGCGTCGCGAGGTGATACACCCCTGATTCACGAAACGGATTAGTGAGATGTAAACATAAATAATACTGGAAGGTTTTGCGAAAAAATTGTTTTACAATTTTTCTGCTATTTTACTTACAGATAATGTTCTATTCTCATTTTCACACACTTTTTCATTAATTACCTCTCGCCTCATATTTTTTTTGGTGGATAAGCACGTTTCAGGATCTCTAGAATATGAATTTACTATTTTCACGAAAATTTTTAGGTTAACTAAATATCCAATAAAATTCTTCATTTCTAATCACGTGTACGAAATTGACCAATGAATATAACATTTAACTGAAAGCAACCCATTTGACATTATCACTTATGACAAATATGTTGCTAGGTTACAATTATTTATGTTCATTTTTATGTTTATAATAATAATTGAATAAAAATGTCATTTGCACGTTTTGGTAATGAAAATGATACTTCAATTAATAAAATTTTCTGTCCGAATAACTGAAAATTTCTATGTGTGTGGACGTGGACTGACGATTTTTCGTCCACGATAACTTAAAAAGTATCAAACCTTTAATAACCAAATTTCATATTTAAGGTTTTAATAAGGATCTTAACACCGGATACGATTTCGGTAGAAATCCGCAAACCGGATGTAGTACTTTTACAGCTTGATATATTGTTTTCCTTAAATAAATTGGTATTTATTTTTGACAATTTTTGCAATTAAAAATAAAATAAAATATTTATCTATGGATACAGTTAATTTTAAATACAATTTGCTAAATCTGGTAGTAATTAACAATAAAATAAAGTACAATTAATAAATAATAAATTCCAGAATCTTGTCCATGATATGAAATTTGTTTCTACACAAAATTTGAATGATTATGACAGTGACAGTACAGTTGACATCTTTTGCTTGCATCTTGGTTTACATTATCGTTTACATATTACATGAACAAGTAACTATTAAAATGTAAGTAAAACTATTTATTGGATTAGTAGAATAAGCAGAATTTGGAGAGAGGTCGTGTGCTGGCCACATCAAATTTTTTAATATGGATTCCAACGATTTTTTCAGAATTCTAACTGGGCATAAACTTAGATTAATTCTTACATAAACATCTAGTACCTGTTTTTCCTTCAAATTTTTAATATGCAACGAGTAAAACTGAAACTGCTACACCTCTGAACACGTAATATTTTGTAACCGTAACATAAATGCAGGTACAAGGAGTTCTGATACACCCTGTACCACGTATAGTTCCCGTCAGAAAATGATCGATTACTAGAAGAAGTCCCAGCAACGATTGAAATAATTTCACTCTTCCAGAAATAAACCCTCGTGCTGTCTCTGTGATTCAATGATTCCCATCACTCTCTACACAATGGCGCAATAATTGCATTAGCTGAACGCGGGCATAAGCCGCACTTCTCCAGAGCAAAAACCAATAACATGAAACAGAAGTGTGAATGCGAACTCGAGTATCGCGAATTTGCAAGCTGCACAATAGCTGAAACGCCAACGGAAACGTTTTTCTCCACGAGTAATCATTTCCGGGGGGAGAAAAAGAGGGAAGTTACTCCCCAATAGTTTGCCTGGTCAATTATTATTATTATTATTAAGGGATTATTAGAAGTGTACAAGAATTAGTCTTAGATTTCCTACATACACATCACGGGATATAAACAATATTGTAATAGATAACAATATTTTTTATCTAGCTAAAGATAAAGAAAACATATTTTTTATTTATCTATAATCTGGTGTATTCTTCTGCTTGTAGGTCAAAAAATTATCAAAAACATAATTAATTGATATTTTATTGGACGTTTCGAACCTGGCACATTGTTCATCATCAGCAAGAATACAAAATTTATAATAGTCATACAATTAGTTACAAATAAAGATTGATAAATGGTAATTACCTGAAAGGCTGTTACAAACAACTAAAATAAGTATTAACAAATACCTACATTTGTTTTCAGATAACACATCTATCGTCACATTAATAAAAATTAAGACCAAATAGCATATTTATCTAGATAAGATAATAGATAATCATTGAAGAAATAATGTAGATAATAGATACAAGATATATAGTTGTTATCATCTAGATAATTATTAGATAATTCATAAATAATACAACATATAAAAGACATGTGTAAAGTATAAGTTTGATTACATTTGAATTCGATTAAAATTACAAAAAATTGGTAATATTACAAAAATTATTATCTAGATGATATTTTAAAAATAGATAAAGATAATTTATAATTTTATCTAGATAAGATAATAGATAAATAAGAAAAAATTATCTAGATAAGATAATAGATACAAAATATTATCAAGATGATTTATCTAGTTAAAATTATCTAGATAAGCTACAATACTGGGTACAAACTATATATGAGGTCACGAGAGTCTGAAATCTGACGGATTAAGTGGGCGGATTGATTGGCGATGGTGTCAGCCTCGTCTGTAAAAATTTTAACCAGAAATCATAGCTGATTCAACAAGAAAGTAATTTTAAGATACACAGTTTGTAATCGCACATATTTATTTAAATGACTCAAAGCATGTGAAGCAGCCACATCCAAGTCTGTGGTTCTGACAATTCAAGTTCAAATCTAGCCAGGTACATATTTCAGTTTAACTGCACCAAATTACACATGGTTAAAAATAAATCTACTACCGAAGATTCACAATATGGGAGGCTGCCACACCCAAGCTGAGTAAGAGAAATAATAATAATAATCTTTACTTACGGGTAAACCTTTTCATACATAAAAACACAGTGTAAGATTGTTAGTACTAAATTAATTTAGTGACAATGGTTGCAAATATGTGTAACCACATATGAAGAACGATCAAAGTCCAAAAGTACCTACCATCTTGTAGCAAAATAAGTAAATTTTCTTATAGCATTCAGAAAATTGCAGTAAAAACGATCTTCATGCATTGAAATAATCGTGTCCACTGGAAGAACGATCCAAGTCCACTTTGTTCAACGGAGTACCGATCTTAGTAAATTGTGTATAACAAATTAGTTTATTATACAAGAACATTAATGTTTTAACTTTTTATTATCAATACCTATATCTATACGTTGGAATAAGATAAACCGTTATTTTTAATAAACCATATTACCAATATACATATCTTCAAAACTTAAAATTCAATAGGGTAGCTACTTTACCATAGTAGCAAATTAGCAATCCAGTCAATTATATTGAAAGGAGACCTTAAAAATGAGTTATTGCCATGAAAAAAGTTGTCAAAAAGTTAATAGTTCTTTAAATATTTGAGATTTTACGTATCGATATATCTACGTCACAATAATGCGTTTCACATGTATTCTTACTTACAGTAATAAAGAAACTACCAAATTGTATTTTATATTTTGTAACATTTAGAAACAGTTGATTTTACATGAGTACATTTTAATTCCAGCCCCATGGTTTGAGAAGATTTTCAGTTGTACATCTACGTCACACAAACTTTAAAAATTAATTACAGATTAATTAAGAACAATTAAGGCTTATCAGTACTCTCAATCGCTTTAAAATAACATGAAGCTTCAATAAAAAACTTTTTTTTAAATGGCAAACTATCCTATTATCTCAAAACTATCAAAATGTGACTTTGATCGTTCTTCTTATGTGGTTTTCTATAATAATTACTTTTCAAATGAATACAACATAAAATAATCTTTCTCTAAGAATAAATTTCCATATGTGTTTAATATTTATGCATTCTTGTTCGTTTGAATTTCTTTCTGTTGTGAAACCAATTCGCAAACACATTGGTTCGCCGTGAGGGGCTTCATGCTCTATTTCATGGCGCATAGCCTACTGGCAATTTATTCGCAACTTTTTAAGAGATTTCTGCTCGATTTAAACACAATCGAATCAATTTTTCAAATCTTCCACGTGTAATGTTTACCTTACATGCAACGTAGACACGAAGACCGAGTTTTATTCAAAGTTGCGAGTCTTTTTCCGTGTGAGAAATGCTCAAGAATTACTCAGATTGAGACTTGATTGCAAGCGAAAGATTTCGGAAATTTCTTGTAATTGACTGCTACCCCAGGACTAAAAGGGATTTTTATATCGGGTAGGATTTAACTGGGAATTGTTTAAATAGATATGTGCTTTAAAATTAATACTTTGTGCATTCAAATAAAAAATATTGAGCATTAATGAAATATATCTATTTAAAATAAATAATATTTTATTTATAGTGTGCTTTAAAACGATTTTTTGTGCATTAAAATATTAAAAAATGTACCTACATTAAATAAATACTATAATGCAATAATTTTACTCTTCTTAAATCCCACATACTCCAATTTTTGGTAAAAACAGAAATTTAAACTAGATAAATTAAAAGTAAAAACCCTTTTACCCTTCTTGAGTCCCACATACTCCATTTTATTCTAGTTTAAACTAAAATAAATGAAAAAAGCCTTTTACTTTTCTTGAATCCCACATCCTCTGTTTTGTTAAAAACTCTTCTTAAACAAAACTAAATAAAAATACCTTTTACCCTTCTTGACTTGAGTTCTATAAACTCCTTTTTTTCTTAAGGAGGTTGGTGACCATATATTAAAATGATGATGAGAGACTGAAATTTATACAGTGCCTTTATTACACTATTAAAATTCTAAAATAATATTTTAACTTTCGTCTGTCTAGTTTTTGCAAAACTGAATGTTGAAATTACGCTCGTTTTACATGGACTCTTATGGCAATTCACTAAATTTTTGTTTTGCATGCTTTGAACTATGTGATAAAATGATGAAAAATTCATAGAACTCTTATTTTCCTATAAACCTTTAAAAATAATTTCTTGAAGATTTTGTGCACTTTTTCTAAACCATTTGGTTATTTAATAAAAATGTAAGCATGGCAAGCATTTTTTGATTAGAAAATTAGTAATTATTGTAAAAATATATCACCGCAACAAAAATATTTTTATTTTCATATCCACCCCCAAGACTAATGTGTGGGTACGCCACTGCAGTAGTCCCCAACCTCCTTTAACTAAACAAAATAGAGACACTTTTGACCCTTCTTGAATCCCACATACTCTGTTTTTGGTAAAAACTCTTAAAGCACACTATAAATAAAATATTACTCAATTTTAAATTCTTTATTTAAGGGTGGGTTTATGCTAAAAAAAATTACGCCTTATTCTTACTTCTGATAGATATGTCAAACATATTTGTCGGACAACCTTAAATAGCCTGAAATTTTATCGATTTTTGCGGATATGGATACATTTTTTTATATAAAAAACATAAATATCAATTATCAAAGTTGCAGCAGATTAACAAATATAACTAATCACGTTTCACTTCCATTAATTTAAAATTGTGCTTAAAATTATTTTTATTCTTATTCCTTATTCTTAAATTTTTGAGCATATAAACCCACCCTTAAATAGATATTTAATGCTAAATATTTTTTATTTTAATGCACAAAGTACTAATTTTAATACACATATCTATATAAATAATTCCCAGTTAAATTGTAGTCTTTTTAAATTAACTAGTATTATTATTTCGTTGAATAAAATTTTCTCAAGTATTTGAAGAAACCTTCTTATGTCCGACTTCTAACTGCATCGCGCTTTCCTCAATTCCTGATCAAGTAATTTACCCTCCTGAAAAACAGCCCGTTACAGTAAAGTTTATGTTACTGACTCAGTGTTCCTGATTACAGCAACGCTGGAACGAAAGAATAAACGATCTACTCCTGAAAACCTGAAAGTCTGAAATCGCCTGGGTTGGGTAACGAACTATCTTACCAATCAAAGTTTACCCGAAATCACGTACGGATTAAATAGCTTATAGTCCATCCTGTTAATTTAATGCTTATTGTAATCATTGTGTTTTACAATCATTGTTGCTATTACATTTATAATTGCTGAAGATTACAATAAAATTACGGGTATTTATGGGTCGATTCTGTTCAAATCTGTAAGTGCTACTACAGATATGTAAAATTATAAATATGAAACAAAATCGCAATGAAATCTATAATCATAATCATATGAACATTTTTATACTTGTCAACAAACATTGATGAGATTTTGTTCATTATTTAAAGATTTACAAATCTGTAGCATTTACATATTTGAACAGAATCCACCCATTAATGGTGGGATTCTGTGCAAATCTGTAAGTTTTACAAATTTGTAAAAATTGAACAAAATCACATCAATATATTTGTTGACAAATATAAACATGTTCATATGCTTATAAATTTCATTGCGATTTTGTTTAATATTTACAGTTTTATAGATCTGTAGCAACTACAGATTTTCACAGAATCCCACTATTAGGTGGATTTATAACACGCACAGCGCATAGAAAATAATTTAACACAGCATAGCATATGAATTGGTCATATGGAAATTAGTGCATACATTTATGAGACGCACAGCGCATAGAAAATAATTTATCACAGCACACGAATTATTTATTTACCATTTATTCTTTTATTATTTGTGTCAAAGTCTCCTGTCAAGGTTATTTTTTGGTCAAACAAGGTTTTATATTATTTTGTTGTCCATTATTTTAAAGAAATATTTGTAAAACACAATAAAAATACACAAAGCCTCCAAATTAAATGTCAAAACAGCTGTGATAACCCGTCAATAAATCTGTGTTTCTGTGTGATTTATAAAACCCCCGTGAAGAAAATGCTGTGCGTTGTGCTGTGCTGTGTTGTGCTAAATTATGTTCTGTGTGCTGTGCGCAGTTATAAATCCACCTTTAATCAGTATAGTATTTTAATATGAAACATGGGATTTTCATATCCATGGTTACGACTTTGACAGCAATGTATTATTTTCAAAATTTAAAGCCCGTTTTACATTACACTAAATCTTGAACAAGATCTTGTTCAATTTTTGAAACAATCTAAATTATGTAGTATCATACACCAAATTGTGTGAAATATTGCATTGCTTCGTAAATAAATTGTCTGAAAAAATAGATAAGCGCGGCTGTCAAATTATTATTATATGCAAACTGCGCAGAATCACAAACTAAATATTGTAGATAGGTACGTAAAATTGTCTCAGTATAAAACAGAGTTCATTAAAAACAAAAGCCATTTATTGCTCAAGATATTGTTCAATTTCTAAAACGGCCATAACATAGGGAATCAATTTAAGTGTATTATTCTTGAACAATATAAGATATTTGGGCAGCTGCAATAGTTCCAAGGGACGCTTTCAACATAAACTTTTAATTGTTCACAGCATGAATCGTATATCCAGGTATTTAGCAGCAATGTGACACCAATTAACAAATTCAAATTGTTTCCCTATGTTTCAGGTACCCACGCTGAAATATAAGTACATGTTGTCTATATTAATATAATTGTTATTATTTCGCTCTGTTCTTGTTTAGAAAATACTCAATTTGATTGGCTAGCGCACATGCAATTTTTTAATTTATTAACAAAGTACTCGACTTCTATTTGAAAATTTTATATAATAATGTAATAAAAACATTTTAATTAATAATGCAATCAGAGTTACAAAGAGTTTTTCTCAGAATTACTTTTTAAAAATTGATTGTAAATGAAAATAATAACAATTTATAAAATTCGATATTGTAACTAGTTTTTATTGTATTTTTAAAGATTTATACGTTTAATAGGTTGGGAGTAATTTGTTAAATACTTTTTTACTGTGAGAGAAGCCTCTTAAGAGCAGTATTTACACCCGTTCTATGACTTCAAAAAGTGTTACAGAAATAAAATTATATCTCAGAATCTACATAACATATAAATTTCATTCAAAAACTATTACAAAACTAAAGAATGTATCTATGTTCGTCTAGTGATAGTTTTTTGTTTATTTTGTTTTAAATCGAAAAAAAAATCGAGAAATCTTTTTAAAAAGTCTGTTTTCAACAGCAATTTTTAATATAATACAATTCAAAATTCTAAATTTCATCACTAGACGAATCTAGTTTAAACCTTAAACTAACTGTAAATATGTTTTAAAATATAAAAGTATGTAAATTACACGAAAATCTGTACTTAAAACGTAACCTCTGTAACATTGTATTTCAAGCAGAAATGCATGTAAATAGATAGGACTCTTCTTCGCGAGCACAAAGTGTAAATATAACTCTTAAGGAAGAAAATATCAGAAATAGTGTTTAATGACAAAACTGTGTTATTCCATGTCGACGTACAAATATTACGCATGTACTGTTCATAATTTATCGTCGACATTAAGGGTAATATTTATTTTACGAGCACGCAAAGCTAAACGCTCACTTGCGTTATTTTTCCCATTAGAATCAATTTGTACTGCGGTATTTTTAGACACGCATCCATTTTAATTCTGATTCTGCAATTATTTTAATTGCGGAATTCAAAGCAAAATAGGATAGAAAATCACAATCCGCTTTGTGACATTGTTTCTAAAAACAGATTTAAAAAAATTCTTCCAGTGCTGTGACAATGATAATTTTAAAATGAACAGAAACCGATATTGTATATATAGAAATGGGTAACCGGTTACATCTAAACGGTTAGGTTACGATTCCGGTTTGTTGATTTATAAATATAACGTTTCGGTTTAGGTTCAGGTTCGAACAAATTAAAGGTTTTTTCGGGTTCGGGTTCAGCTTCAGATCCCTGCATAAAAAAATCTGCTGTGGCCAGTACACGACCTCTCGCCTAATTCTGCTTATTCTACTAATCTAATAAATAATTTTACTTACATTTTAATAGTTTCATGTTCATGTAATATGTAAACGATAATGTAAACCAATATGCAAGCAAAAGATGTCAACTGTACTGTCACTGTCATAATCATTCAAATTTTATGTAGAAACAAATTTCATATCATGGACAACAAGATACTTACTGGAATTTCAAAAAAATAGAATATTAATTGTACTTTATTTTATTGTTAAATACTTCCAGATTCAGCAATTTGTATTTATAATTAACTGTACACATAGATAATCACAATTTTTTTATTTTTAATTGCAAACATTGTCATAAATAAATAATGTACCAATATATTAAGGAAAACTTTTCTAAACTTCTAAAAGTACTACTTCCGGTTTGCGGATTTCTACCAAAATCTTATCCGGTGTTAAGATACTTATTAAAGCCTTAAATATGAAATTTGGTTATAAACTGTTTGATACTTTTTAAGTTATCGTGGACGAAAAATCGTCGGTTCATACAAACGCACACACGCACACACACACACACACAGACATCATCGTGAAAATAGTAAATTCGTATTCTAGAGACCCTGAAACGTGCTTATCCACCAAAAACTCATACTCGAACATTTTGACCCATTACAATACCTCTCTTATAGAATATGAGGCGAGAGGTAATAATAATAAAAATATAACACACTAGCGAACCCGGCTCGCGTTGCTACGCCTCCAACTCGAATTTAAAGGAATCTCGTTATAAGAATTCTAAGTTATTACCATACAATACTTGGTGGTAATTCTAACTACGCCCATGATACCATTCCAAATTTGAACCCAATCGGTTACCGCCATTTTTTTTAAAGATGGCAGACTGATATTTTAGTATGCTCATGTCATAACTTAGATCATAAGTTATAACCATTACAAATTTGAACCCAATCGGTGCAGTACATTTTGAGCTAGCCACCATTTTGTTTTAAAATGGTGGACTAACATTTTAATATATCTATGTTTCAAGACAGATTACTGAACCAACGCGCTGGCCAAACCCCCCTCCACCCCCTAAGGAATTCAATTTATACCCAATCGGATACCGCCGTTTTATTGCTCATGTCATATGTTACATCTTAATCTATTACCATACCAAATTTGAACTCAATCGGTGCAGTAAACTCTGAATTATAGCCGCCGACAACAATGCAATTTGATATCGTTATAAACATCAAATAAATAAAAAAAAAAACTTAATACTAACCAATACTATATAACAATATTTTCAAAACACCTAGACTAACTTAATTCGAAATTCCTATTCAACAACTAATACATAGTAGTTTAATTAAATACCTGGTTATCTAATCTGTTTGTTATTTTGTTCAATTAAGTGACAATCACTGTACATTTTCGTCATAAGAAACAATTTTGATTTAAAAAAAAATAATATAGCCTATGTCACCCGGGGATAGTGTAGCTTCCCAACGGTGAAAGAATTTTTCAAATCGGTCCAGTAGTTTCAGAGCCTATTCAATTCAAACAAACAAATCTTTCCTCTTTATTATATTAGTATAGATAAAATCTTATGGAACTATTCATAGCAACCTCGTACCAACCTAAACACAGGGATATGCAAATGTCATGTACTCATATTTTACACAATTATAATCATAAACATAAGTATCTGTCAATCAGAGAGATTGAAAAAAATTTGTAACATCTGTATGAAACTATCAGAATATCAAATAAAATAATATATGTGGAATTAATTTAAAAACGTAGTTAAGGAGAAGGATTGCTTGCTTGTGTTATTTTCGAAGCTGTAAACACAAGTGATTATTTATATTTCCTATTTTCATAGTTGTAGCTTTAGTTTGTGAAGATTTGGATGATTTTCATCAGTATTTCAGCAGCAAGAACGCTCTAGTTTCAGGAGATAGTGAGCGGTGGCCGTCTGAAATCATTAGCCGGCGTCGTAAATTCGACTAGGGTGTAAACTCAAGTTAGAGGGAGTTATTTACGTCCCTCAGGATGAGGCCAGGTGAAGAATTTACTGCGTGCCGGTATCTTTACTCGCATTACTTTAATATATTCTAAACTATGCCACTCATCTCAACACAAGGGCTTCAAAAACACGATACCCAACTCACTCAGAAACATTACATTGTTCTATGTATACCTTCTTTATTCAAATATATTGTAAGACTATTTCCCACATACGTATTAAGTAAACCAATCATTTGCTTCAATTTTTTAAATTCTGACCAATGACGTACATAATATATCGGCAAAAATTGTAAAAATACCCTAGGGATTGTTAAAGTGATAATTTTCCCGTTATATTGCTATGACTACTATGTACTCGTATGACAATGTTATAGATTTTATATTGTTTTTAATTGAAATTAAAAGTGTCAAATGAATCTTTTTGTGACAACTTCTTACGATGAAATAAAAAAATATTACAGTTACGTCAAAAACTTTAGTTTGGAACCAATTACTAATGAACTTGTGAAACTAAAGAAACTAAAATTTAAAATTTTGACACTCAGAGTTTAGTAAAAAAAATAAAATGTCAAAAACTACCGTTTCGGCACAAAATTTTTGTCTCGATTTAAAAACACGAAAAACCACGAATAATTATTCTAATCGGAATGCATCGGTGTCAAATTTTGCTTACTCCGGCATTAGAAAACTTTAATAATAAAAATATTAGGACATTCCAGCGTAAGTTTGATTAGTTCATATTTTTTGTGTCTTTTTATTTGGGAAATAGTCTAATAAAATATATATCGGTCTCATTATTTTGCAGGTAAAACTATTGCTTAAGATTTTTGCTTATACAGTGAGTTTATTTTATCGTGTTCATATCCATGGTTACAACTTTGACAGCATGTATTAGAGCGTTCTCTTTAAAATGGGATTCAATTGAACTGTATTAATCTGGAACAATATAAGATATTTGGGAAGCTGTAATAGTTCCAAGGGACGCTTTCAACATAAACTTAATTGTCTAAAAATCGCATTTCCATATAGCAGTAGTGTGACTCCAATAACATTCAAATTTATTCCCTATTATATGTTTCATTTTAAATAAAACGATCTAATACTAATACATTGCTGTCAAATTCGTAACCAAGGATATGATAAATCTCATGTTTCACATTAAAATAAACTCATTTGTAGGTAACATTCCTCGACAAATTGAATGATCATATCATTTGTCTCGAAATGTTACCAAGCAACAATCTTTTGAAATAAAATTTTCAAGCAAAATAATGGTCCCTTGATATATTACTAACATTAACAGTTTTGATAGAAACTCTGATTTAACTGAATTAAAATAAAGAGGTGGGAAATATGAATAAATCCTAGTTATTTGGATGACTGGCATTATTGTAAAACGTAGTTACATGGTTTGTGACGCTTCGACCAGGATTTTGGTTAATTAGAAATATAATCGTTGAGTTACATTGTATAAAATATTACTTAAGTAACTAATTGTTGGAGTGTGTTCACACCCAAGAGTCCAACAGTGACTAAATTTTCATTACTTTTATATCATTAGAACAGAATTAACATAATAGTAGTCCTGTTCAGGGGTACGTTCCAATTCAGTATCCGGACATTGTTCAGACAAGATATTTTACCCAAAACCGTTCAGAATCAAGTGAAGATTTGTCAAGGTAAATTTTGTTCAGAATCATTACCAGGCGAATGTCCGGACAATGAAATCTTACCTACCTCCTAGAGGTAGTTAAAAGTTGTCTGACATATGCAGTTCAGTTGTTATGTGTATATCTGTCAATCTTTGTTTGAAGACAGTTTCGCGTGGCAGTATTTGTATGATGTTTTTTCATCATAACAATATAATTTAATAAAATGACTGATAATATAGAAATTATGAAGTATTTGTCGTCTAAGACACAAATGTCTTTCAGTATAATTTGGAATACCTTCTTCTAAGTACCTAGTTCTTTATTCTACTTGGATTATTTTCAGGCGCGGTTCTTAAAAATGTTCTAAAAACATCTAATATTTCAATATCGTAATTAATTGCTGCAAATAACGCCATGGTTCACAGATAAATAATAGTCACAAATTCAAATTACCTAAAGTGACAGCGGGACAAAAGAACATGCGTACTTCAATGGAACGTTGTTCAAAAATGTCGTTCAGAATCAAGACACTCTTCTCTGTTACGTCGTTCCCTATACAAGATATATCCGGACAATTATTCATGGAATCGGAACGTACCCCTGTACGTTACAAAATTCTTGAACTGTAGCTCAGATACAAAAAATAATCCAAAAATAAGCAAAAATATAAATGTCAAAGTTGTCCTTATTAAATTAAACATCTACAAGATAATTTATGTTAAATGTAATTACAAATCATGATATTTGATTTATAAATTGTACTAATAATTATTTAAAATGGTTATTTATAAGATTATTAGTAGTTTATATGAGGAAAACTGGAAATCTAAACTTGTTTGCATTAATTTGAGCTTTTCTTTATGGCGCACTGCGCTATAAAATGGCCCATGAGCTATAAACTGACGTTTATGTCAAAGAAATTTGTGTATAACTGTCAAATTATGATATAAAGACTAATTATACCGTTGTTGAGCCCCACATACTCAATTTATTAGACATCCTGTAGGAGTTTATTTTAACGTGAAACATGGGATTTTTCATATCCATGGTGACGACTTTGACAGCAATGTATTAGAGCGTTCTTTTTACCTTCCGCTTATCTGTAAAGGAAGGTATTGGAATCATGCAAAAAATCGGGTTGTGAGTTTTAAGTGGATGAGCACGAATTAGGGTCCTTACAACTCATTTTTGATAGTTTCTCGATGATGTCTGTATGTATGTGTGTATGTGTGTGTGCGTGTGTGTGTGTGTGTGTGTGTGTGTGTGTGTGTATGTGTGTGGTCCGGGCCGATGCCGGATGTCACATAACTCAAATACGAATAACCCAACAAATTTGATATTTGGTATTTTACAATTGTATACGAATAGGAAGAGCACATTAGATTTTGGTACAAATATCTTCACCGGAAGTGATATTTTTGAAGATTGAACAAGATAATTGTCAAAAATTTATATAAATTTTGATAAATATAATATTTATTTGTAATAAGAATAAGAGGCAAAGTTATTTGCAACTTACTTTATAAAAAAATTGTCTTTATCTGGTAGCATTAAAGAACTGCAGTAAAATTTAAAAAATAAATTTATCAGATAAAACGTTGAAATCTTGTGATCCATGTTCGGTTGATTTTTGTTTCTGCGTAAAAAATATTGACAGGTGAGACGGGTGACAATTTGACATACTAGCGCCATAATAAGTCATAAGTAAGATATTAAATGTAGTAATTCAACGGAGGATGGCTTCAACACAGAAGAGTTTGCCTGTGAACGAATCTTTTGATTCAGGTGATGCAAATTTCTATGTTTGAATATTTTAGATTTTTATTTGTATATTTTAGGGACACCGGATTGTATACGGTATACATTTATGTTTATAAGTCTAGATTTGGCGGAAGGTTGTGTGCAGGCCACTTCAGATTTTTAAAATGAAATATAGGGAATTAATTTAACAGTATTATTCTTGAACAATATAAGATATTTGGGCAGCTGCAATAGTTCCAAGGAACGCTTTCAACATAAACTTTTAATTGTTCAAAGAATAAATCGTATTTCCAGGTAGCAGCAGTGTGACAATTAACAAATTCAAATTGATTTCCTATGTTTCATTTTAAAAGAACGCTCTAATACATTGCTGTCAAATTCGTAACCATGGATATGATATACCCATGTTTCACGTTAAAATAAACTCACGGTATATGTGTGCGGTTGCTATAGCCACTAACTGTCAATGTCTCCTCCTCAACGCACTGGGTTGTCCGTTCTATTATCTGACAACAATTTCAAGGGTTCAGGTTTCTGTGTCTTTTGGAAGATTATCTTGTGTTTAATGCGATTTCTTGCGAATCTCTCGTTTGCAATATTCGCAAATGACACGAGCAGAAATTATAGCGGAGGCTCAACTCGAAAATTTAAATATGGCCAAACAAAGTACGGAGAATAAATTACAGTTGACAAGACCAGAAGATAAGGCACGGTACATTTGGATTTGAATACGAAGTAGTATTTATTTACGTTCATATACCGAATACTTTATTCTTCTTGCTCGCTTGTGGATTGCTTAAATTTAAATCTAACACAACTGTCTCTCGAGGAAATTTAAAAACGTGATCCACATGCTCTAAACACGCATTTTACATTTTTCATTTTTTGAATTTTGTCCGTACATATTTAATTAAACTTGACGTATATTACATATTTTCTTATTTCTATTCAAATAGTAACAGGGTGTAACCCAACCTGTTAATATGTTTACACGATGTTTTGAAACCGTTTCCAAAACGTATTGAGTTTTAGAATCTCAATGTAAACAGTGTCAAAACGGTTTTGAGTGTTCTCAAACGAAAAACCAAAAGTTTTGAGATTGCGCATGCATACTTCACAGAGATTTCTGCCGCTTTTTGAACGTACTTACTAACCTACAAAGTACAAACACCAATTGTCAGTTGTGACTTAAACTGAGTTTCCTACACCGTTTCCTTCGCCTTTGCACTTCGTTTTCAGTCAAACGTTGTTTAAATAACTGATATTTTAAAACAGCTTCTAAAATGATTTCTCTGTTATTTTCCATTATTTTACACACCAAGGAGGTTAAACACAAGCACTATTTTCGATACATAAGAGGTTATATTTTTAGGTATGTTAAGCTGGAATAACCCCATTAGCAGAACCGGCCAAAACCAATAGGAATAATTAGTACTCGATTATTACTAATTAATTACCCTAATCCATAATTTATTACTGTGGTTTTAAAAAAAACAACTAAAAAAACCGTACCAGAGCCCCACAAACTCGGTTTTTGTTTTTACTACACTAACAAAGCTAACAAAACCGTACTAGAGCCCACAAACTCGGGTTCGTAAAACCCTCGTTAATTTAAAAAAAACCACAGTAATAAATTAGGGATTAAGGTAATTAATTAGTAATAATCGAGTACTAATTATTCCTATTGGTTTTGGCCGGTTCTGCTAATGGGGTTATTCCAGCTTAACATACCATATATTTTTAGTTGGACAAACACGATATTGAAAGTGATTTGTCCACATAATTGAAGTAGTACTTTTGCTGTATCTAGTATAATTTAAAAATAATTTATATTCTTGTTATTGAAAATCTAGTATCATGTATTCCATCATCGTAGTATATTTTTTGTTTCTTCTAATAAACTAACAGTTTACTCTCAACGAAAACACTTTTACAATTTCAATTTCAAAATAATAATGCATTGCTAGGATGCGGAAAAGTACGAGTTTCGGGCTGGTTTCGGGCAGCTGCAGTAGTGGGGAAGAGAGTGGAATAAAAGAAACAGTAAAATCGAGAGTATTCTAGGAATTTGGAAAAAACGAGGACGGGCCGCTTATAGCTAGATTCAGACCTTCATAATTCGAATTTGTGGCAGTGCTGGTTAGTTAACTTAGCACTTATACTTATAATGGGTGTTTTGAAGCCTACGGATTTTAAAGAAATACTTATTGGATATCAATTTTCAGCATGTATATGTTTCAGGAAAGTGATAATAATTGTTAATTTTGATAGATTTACTACCTTTTTATCGAAATGAAAAACTCTTTTGAAACGTGCACTCAAATGCGGCATGTATGACGTAGACAACATTGAAATCAAACCGTGACACAATTATTTCAATGCCTGAAAATCGTGACTTAAATCGTTTTTACTGCAATTTTCTGAACGCATAAGAAAATTTATTTATTTTGCTACAAGATGGTACCAAAACCTCATTTTTGATTTTTTGGACTTTGATCGTTCTTCCTATGTGGTTTTCGTATGGATTAATATATTAAAAAATCAAAAAATAGTGGAAACCCCTATTGGGTAGGTTTGCAAGATATTAGCGGAGGAAGTTTGTAAGTTTATGATGTAAAGTCAGGAACCTGAACCTAGGTAATAGAAAATAATCTTGATGTTGAGGCAGTTTTGTGTGTGGTTAAAAATGTCGTGCTTGGTGATTTAAGGCCGCTGTGAGGTAAACAAACTCTTTATGCCCGAATATTTCACATTGAAATTCATAATTTGTTGCGTGGTGCATGTTTGGCTCGCGAGAGTTAGCGCTATAAATTGTTAAGGGCGTTTTAAGATACGACAATGCATGTATGCGCTCAGCCAGTACAAATTTCTTCAATATTGCAAGGGTGCAGGGCTCATAAATATGCACAGAGTTCATGCAGGGACGGCTCCACTAATTTCTAAACCTGAGAAAGAGTTCATTGCATTACCTTTCACATAACACTGCACTTTTTAGATCTGGTTCTTTGTACACTGGAATTAAAAATTTCAATAAAATTCCATGTGGATTAAGGACATAAGTAACAGAAACAAATTTAAATTTAGTATTAAAAAACATTTTACTGATAATCCTTAATATACTTTTGAAGAATTTTTAAATAATAATAATATCTAAATTGTTTTAATTGTAACAATCTTCAATTTTATACTTATTTATTGTATTGTACTATCATATTTTTACTTCCTTGTACGGAGTAATAAGGAAGTATTGTAATCGCGAAAAATTTCGGTTTTCAGATTTTGATGGAAATATCCGTTTTGACCTTTTCTGAATCCATTATGACTAGTTTCGTCGTGACGTCTGTACGTACGGACGTACATATGGACGGACGGACGGACGTACGGACGGACGGACGGACGTATGTATGTCGCATAACTCAAATACGGTTAGACGTATAAAGTTGAAATTTTGTATTTAGGACTATTATAGCATCTAGTTGTGCACCTCCTATTTTTGGTTTCAATCTACAAACCGGAAGTAGTACTTTTTTCAAATATTTTGATAAATATTTAATTTAAGACAATTTTTTTGATTTTAAATGAAAGATTATGTGATTATTACCTACAATCGGTATTTTATAAATATTTTTGTATCTGGTATCATTTAAGAATAATTAAAGTATATATTTAAAATTTAGTATTTCGATATCTTGACTAAAATATATTAGTGAGTATAGTAGCAGTAGTAGTAGTACTTATTACTTATATATTATTCTACATTTTAGTTATTAAGAAAAGTATGAACAGTTTAATAGGCGTACAAGGAAGTCATGTGGTGTCCACGTCAGATTTTTTTGATATTGTAACACTCTTTCTAGAGTTTGACTACAGCAAATTAAATAAATAAATAAGAAGATCTTATAACCTCTATCCTTACTTACACTGTTTCATATTTTCTTGAAATATTTATTCTTTTTGATTTTAAACATAAATGATGAATTGAACATAGCAATACTTATTTCAAACAAGATCGTTTAATAATTATACACGATTAAATTATTATTGCAAATGATTACTTACATTGACCTTCGATGAACTATAGTTATGGTTGTTGTCTTTGTGATCATCAAAATCCAATCACATGGCACAAATCACTTCAGTACATACTATTTTCAATATGATAAATTATATTTAAACACTGTTATCCCCATTTTAAATCATTATACACAACACTATTCAATGTTCACAACTGAAACATCAATAACAATAAGTAATTTAGCATTGTAGAAAACACGAAACCAGTACAATGCACAGATTTCTCAACACTGCTAGACGCGATCCGCTAGGTGCGGAATGTGCAAGTTTAAACAATTTCAGTCGGTAAGAAAGGAAGATTCTTGATTTATACTAACGTAGCTGGAGGTATTTACAATTGAAATGTTGAAAAATTTGGGGCTATTTTAAAATTATATACTTTGATTTAATAAGTTTAGTAATACACAAAATTATTTTTACTTTTTTTTTAGGAAGGTTTTTCATTTTATGTAAAGTGTAGAAGAAGATATAAACGATGTTTCACTATTTTGACACTGTCACTGTTCACCTGGACAGCTAACAAGGTTATCCACTTGCCCTGTCCAGCTAACATATTTTTTTTGTTAAATTATCATTATACAAAATTTTAGCTTTGCTGGTTTGACTTGAAAATCTTGTATTTTTTGCAAGTTCCACAGCCTCTTAAAATTTTGAGCCTCGCTTTCGGAGCAGCTAATACTGCAATTCTTAATTAGTTATTATAGAACTAATTATATTACAAAAATCATCTTTGTTGAAATGGTTCGGTCAAATTTGACACCAGCTCCCGGACTATTAAGAACCCAGCTACTTTTTGGAAGCAATCTCCAAACCGGAAGTAGCACTTTTCTTAAATATTTTGATAAATAATTAATTCAACTTAATATTTTTTATTTCAAATAAAAGATTATACATTATTATCTACAATTTTTAGCATTTTATAAATTGTTCTGGTCATAGTACTTTAGGAATTAAAATATGATTTATACGAAGAGTCCAATAAATTAAGAATGAACTAATTTTACATGGATTATTGAAGCCTTCATCATCCCTTCAAAAAATTAGTTGTACCAAGACCCAAATGTCAATTTACCAATTTTTGTAAATTATTATTACTTTATGAAACCTTGTATTCATATTTTAGTTCATCTCATAAAAAATGTAGGTTTCAAGACACAGAGTAGAAACTGTTAATCCTCTCAGGTCATTTTATGTTCGGTCCGGTCCTGCATTCACGTCTACGTCTACCTACTGAGAGATTAGTATTCGCTTGCGCTACGGCATTATGCTCCATTAAAATAGGGAACTTGCTGCTTTTAAACTGCTACAACTTCTAATATTAAATTGTTTATTGCTACTTTCTGCTAGACCATGTTTCATTCTACTAAATATCAGCGCTACACTACACTGCCGCACTTTGATTTGCAAGCCCGGGTATTCAATTATGTATTGGTATTAATTAAATAGAGCTGTCGATATTGATAACGACATCATTCAATATTAATCGTGCGATGGAATAGACCAGGCCTCGGGATTCACTAAAAGGGTTAACTTATTTAAATATTTATAATTATTAATAATAGTTATTTAACTATCTAGTGTGTCAATGAAGGCGATTAATAATTGAGACATTTCAACGCGTGAGAGAAGCGATCATACCTTTTTAATTTAGAGAAAAACTAATTTCATTTCATGACAAATATGTTAGGTGAGTCACAAATGATATTGCTAAGCGTGAATACTATTAGAACTGTCAAAATCAATTCGTTTTCATCTATTTACGATTTTTTACAACTACGGGTAGCTAAATATAACTATATTAGGTATGTGTATTGAACTCATTCAAAAAAATCGTTGATTAACAAAAATCATGCATTAATAGGGGTTATGAATGTATAATTTTTTTTATATTAATGATACTCATTAATAAACGATCAACGGAAAAGAAATTTAAATTCCAATTCCTGTATTCCTTCACGAGAATGTCGTAATAATTTTAATATAAATGCTTTACTGTATCGACGACTATATTAATTATAATTAGATAAATCTGCAATGACATGTAAATTTAATAAAATAATCTACCTACATAATTTAGAGGTACAATATTATGCCCTGTTCATACATGGATTCTTTCATGCTTCTGAATCTTGTGAAAAGAATCATTGTTAAATTCCCCTGTAAAATAGCGGCGCTGAGTACCACTGGATTAAAACATACATAGGTACAAAACATTTTATACCCAGAAATGGGTCGCAACGCGCAACTGAGTATATAGAAAATTTTATGCTGAATCCAATGGTGCGTCGCTCGTTTCGATATCTCTGCTAGTTTTTGAGTTATAAGGATTTCAGCTTTTTTCAGCAGAATTATTTTAACCCTCCTGAAATATCAATATCCGGAATTTTAAAGAGCTGAAAAATATTTTGATAGATATTTTCAGGGGTGAGGAATTCAATCCCGGTTAGATTTTTGGGCCATTTCTAATAGTTTTTGATAAATAACTCGTTGATTGTTTTGCCAGCCCAGCATAAACGGTATTTTTGTTTTTATTTGCTAAAATTTGTTGGAAATATTATAAAAATAAACTTGAAGATTAATAATTTAAAAAAACATTAAGTTTGTCTATCCAACAAGTGGTCCAAAACTGTTCGTTTAAAAACCGCAATATTAAATTTTGAGTTATGAATGATACATTCTGCATATACAACTTCGCGCATTTTATTGGCATATAGTGCTAAACTCACTTATCACGGAACTGAAAGAATGTTTCAAAAATTCGCAATTTTAAATTAAACATGAGCTGTTCTTTGAAATACGAGCGAAGCGAGGGTTTCATTTACGTGAATGCTGGGATGGTGTCTTCCCGCAAGAGGTTTGTACAATGTTTTTTGTAATTAATAAAACTATAATCAAATACATTCAAGTTGTAGTCTGATCATTAAAATTGAGGTTACGATGTTTTTTCTACTCACTACTACCGACAGATGGCGCGCTTCACACAACTTATAATTATAATTCCGGGAAGTAACACTTTATAAACTAAATTTTATTATTTTTAAGATGATTTTACTCTGAAATGTCTAGAAAAGCCAGTGTTCTTTGCATTTTTCCTGATTGACTACACTGGGCAATTGACATTTCCGATTGTCAATTGCGTGTTTAATATGTCATTTCCTAGGCGATGAGTACAAACAGTTATTTTTGTTCCATGACCAGGAATTTGTATACTCGTATACCGGTGACTTATTGTATGTGAGGCTGCCACACCCAAGTTGGGTAAAAGACAAGATCGATATGTAAAACGAGATTCTTATTCGTAACTATTTCCATTCAAATCTTGTTGGCGGGTGATTCCAACCTCCGAAGGCTTCGCCCTACACGGGGTGAATACAAACGCCCTCCAACGATTTGTGCCGATGATTCCGCGGATATGAAGTATGAACGGACATATTTGAATGATTGAATAGCGAGCATCGCTTATGAGATTTAGAAAAGAGGATTTAGTTTCGCTTGTGGCAGGGAATTGCGAAGGTTTCAGCGTTTCAGGAGGCTGATGAGCAAAGAAAAATTACAGAGCCTCGAATTAAAACATTACCTAGGGCGCGCGCACACAACGTCGCTTCAACCCATTGTGTAAGTAGCTAGGTCGATGAACAAATTCCAGTAATTTAATTTATATCAAGTAGGGAACAAGGATGCCTTCCCTACAACCCTTGTTTGACCCACATTTGATCCGAGCTCGCAGGCTACATTTCAAATAAAGATGTATCGCTACAGAATTTTACACCCTCTACTTGACCCAAACCTTTGCTAAACACAAATACAACTGTGATTTTACCCGCTTCAAGGATCAATGCTGTCATTGTATTTAGCTACTGTAACATTGTACAAGGTGTTCACAACTTCGTGCATGTATTTTAATGGCATATCATGCAACAAATTTTTTTTGCACGATCGGTAGGTAGTAGGTTTTGTTTACAAATTAAAAGGCGGTAAGAACTCATGAAGAAGGCGGTAAGCACTAAACAACAACAGAAACCAAGGCAACAGCAATTAAATGCAAAGTAAATCTACATAACCAAATTAAACATTATATTGAAATTTATTTTGATTGTATCGATTGGGTATATTGTAATACAAGTGTGGAAAGGGCTTTATTGAAATACTAGTATGACAGTTGAAGCACAAGCGTTAGCGAGTTCTCCTATCATACGAGTTTTTCAATGACCCTTTCCACAAGTGTGTTACATACTATTTTTTCTACGAAAATGGGAATTATTTAAAATTAATTTAAAAAATTGGACATACAATATTTACAAATTTAAGAAAAACAAATCAGGTAGGCTCGCTGTCAAAGCTGAAAACAATAACAATATATCGAAAACTGACAGATCAATTTTGTAATTTTGCATTTATGGTGTGATTTATGATGAAAATAATAACATTTCATGAAAATGCTGTAGTGATAGTGAAAATGAGTTTATTTCATACTGTGTTGCATTTGCTTCTTTATGAGATTGATTTCAGTCCGGAAAATGAAACATTACTTTACAATCCTTCTATGAATCAGACATGAATCATGTCTGATTCATAGAAGTGATCACTTCTATTCGTTTCTAAAAATTTAATATGTAACACTTTGTGAAACCTTATTAGTTGACCTGAGGATGGTCATAATCATGACCGAAACGTCGTCGTCGTAAGAAATTTAAAATAAATAAAACTAGAGCTACGTTATCCAACAACAAATGAGTTAATTTTATTAATTCCTTCTTTTCAATAAATAGTTTTTATTAGAAAATGTTCAACCGTGCATAATGTTGGGTATGTAATGGCCAATTGCACCGCTTCCACTGAAATTTAAAGTTTTCCTTACATGAACAATATCGAAACAAAATAAATATTGTCAAGCGTTGAAATAATATTGCTGTCATGAGTTCGATTCGATATTTTTTATTTAAGTGACACTTAAAATTTAAGTGGAAGCGGTGCAAATGGCCATTACTGTAGTAACTTATCTAGATAATTTTATCTAGATAAATCATTATCACTATATAATAATTATTTATCTTTTATCTATTATGTAGATAATTTCTTTAATAATTATCTATTATCTTATCTAGATAAATGAAAAGTAAGTTATATTTATCTTTATTTAGATAAAAAATATTGTTATCTACTCGTATTACAACACTGGATATGTACCACGGACATAACTGGCTTTTAGGGCTTAGACGTGTTTTTAGCCCTCGACTTACGTCTCACGCTATTAAAGCTTCTATACACCCTTAATACTTAAATAACTATTACACAGTTTCTCAAAAGGGCCCGAAGTTTATTTTACACAATACTGAATATTGTATCACCTGACTATAATTTAAATTTTGCAGCAAATATAAAGATTAAAGATAAACGATCACCTTATATGAATTATTATCAATGCATTCCGATTTGAATCAATAAGCGTTGAGCCTCGTTCTTATTTTTGTTGATGATTCCCGGTGATATTTTTGTTGTTCGTTTGGTGTAATTTTTCATCGCACCCTGTCTGTCCGTATGTAATTTTACTGGGAACTTTTGCAAATTTAATCAAATGTGATGGACGCCATTTACTGTAATTAACAGCCTAATCTGTTTGGAAATTGTTTTATAATTCCTATGCACTTGTGTATGTGTACCCATGCGGTGTTCTTTAATTACTGCACATGGGGGCGCTTAGCGGGGTATTTTCACTTCTATTTGCTATTAGACTGCTACGGTTAACATATTTATTTTATTAATTACTTGACACCTTTGTCATATTAATTTTAATTTGCTCTTTTGCTTTCACTATTTTATTACATTAATTCTAAACCCAGTATATACTTAATATCTCAAAGCATAATATACAGATTATTATTTAATTATTACCTATTAGAATAACTGTTTTCTACGGGGTGTCCAGCAAGACTTATTAAATAGATTAAACTAATTTGTATACAAAACTATACTTTATTTACAAATAATTAATTTAGATTAAGCCTCATTCACATAAGCATTTAATTTTAAGGTTTATATTTATTGGAAGGATAAAGAAAATTACTGGAATTCTGAATTCAGTCAGTATTTAATAATTAAATTTCGGCTCCTACAAGTTTCAACCCACTTGTTCGTTTATATTTATGTTTACGTTTAAGAATGTTTAGATTCATCTAACTAGATAGGAGCATTCACAGTGCTTGAAGGTGTGAATGCTCTTATTAAGCTAGATGAATTTAAACTTTCGTGAACCCAAACATAATTGTAAACCTTAAAACTAAATGGTTAGGTGAATGAGGCTTAAATTCTGGTAATTAACTACGAACATACACACGTCCCACTTTCAAGCACTGTGGATGCTCGTATTTAATTAAATGTTTTCAATACAAGAATTGTAAAATTCCATTCCAACAAGGATTATATACTTATAGGATCAATTAACAGTTGAACCTTTTTAAAATTTTAATAAAAAATCTATACATGATTATAAAAATTCCGAAAAATTCATAATAATTACCAATTTATGCAAACTTTACACGGTTATATCTCTCCTTATAGAAATTTATTATTAAAATTTTAAAAAGGCACATCTGTAGATCCATGCTTCCTCGATTAAATGTTTACAGTCAATAATAAACTGACATTACTCGGAACGAAAACACTTTTACAGTATTAACTACAAAATGACGTTGCCTAGGTAGAATGCGGCAAAGTACGAGTTTCGGGCTGGTTTCGGACACCTGCAGCAGGGGAGAAGGGAGTGGAATAAAAGAAACAGTAAAATCGAAAGTAATCTATGAATTCGGCAAAAACCTAGACGGGCCACATAAAACTAAATGCTTATATAGGTGAATGAGGCTCACATGACACTAAATATCATAGCCAATGGAAGAATTGATTTCAATAATACATAGTAATCATGAAAATTCCACTCCTGTATAAAGTAAGCCATAAACAAAACACAATTTATTTATTTGACAGCGGATAAAAAGAAAGGTAACTTTTAACCTTTTTCTCACCAACCAAATACTAAAATATCATTTGCTTTATATTTCTAATATTTGTAAGTGAAATGACATCATTTTTGGAATATTTGTGAAGAAGAACCAAAGGAGTCGTTAAATTATTATGTTGAATTACACTCGAGCATTTTATTTCAATCGAATAAATTTCTGTTTGACATCTCAACCTTGTCACCTGACAGCAATTTGACTCGAAAAATTGTTTTAAAATAAAATCACTCCACCTACGGTGTCGTGATTTTATTAAACAATTTTTCTTTTCAAATTGCTAGGCAACAAGGTTTCAATACAAACAGAAATTTGTCCGGCGAAATAAAAATCTCTTGCATAATTATAGTTGATAATCTACACTAGCTTGACAAATCTAACTGCAATCGGGGCTATTTTTATCAGATAAAAAATAAATAGTTATGTATAATAGATAAATAATTTGAACAAATTAAAATGTAGGGGCACAATTTAATAATCCTCATCGCCTTCTCTAAATATCTGCCGAACTTAAACTTCGCTGTACAAATTGTTTTCTGGAATTATGAACAAACTTCAGAAATATCTGCATACAACTTTGATTAAATTTGAAGATTCCTATGAAGGAAAGGGCGGCTTCATTCCAGTGGTTAAGGACAATAAAAATATTCCATTTAAACTAAAACTAATACATCACTATCATCCATCTTAGCTCGTGTCAATTTCTTGCTGAATTCATCCGAGTCCAACCCTGGCTGACCTACGTTTCTCAGTCGTTTCTTACGTGTGGTTTTTTTAGAAGCAAAAACCGGACCATTTGTTAGAGGAGAAGTTTCAACGGTTAAGGGCTGGCTACTTCTGTTTGACTCAATTTCAAAATTTATATTTAAAAAAATAAATAAATACATCCATATTGAAATAGGGTTCAAATGTAACTTATTAATCTTTAAGTTTATTTTTAAAATATTTCCAACAAGATTTTAGCAAATAAATACAAAAATACCGTTTATACTGGGCTGGAAAATCAATCAACGAGCTATATCTCAAAAACTGTTAGAGATGACTCAAAAATCTAACCGGAATTGAATTCTCCACCCCTGAAACTATCTATCAAAATATTTTTCAGCTCTTTAAAATTCCGGATATTGATATTTCAGGAGGGTTAAAAAAATCCTGCTGAAAAAAACTGAAACCCTTATAACTCAAAAACTAGCAGAGATATCGAAACGAGCGACGCACCATTGGATTCAGCATAAAATTTACTATATACTTGGTTTCGTGTTGCGACCCATTTCTGGGTATAAGTATTTTGGAGATAAAAATTTGTACTGTAGATTTTTATTAAAATCGCGAAGATTCAATCACGTCGTCACACAACTTGGATGTAGTAGCCTCACATATTGCGAGACATCGGTATACCGGGTGTCCCCAAAAAATGGTACGTTCGAAATGTCTTTTTTATTAATAAAGCAATCGTTTTGAAATTTTATATACGTAAATTAGGCATAAGGAGGCCTCAAAATATAATATTATTTTTAAAAATTTCACTTCCGGTTAAACCGGAAACGACATCAATTTTCTTATATTAAATATATTTTTACATATTTGAAATTTACGTACGATTTTGAATTCAATCATGTATTAAGTCTAGATTTTGTGCAAAATATCTCAAGAAAAAGTCGAAATAAAGAAAATCAAGAAAGGTTACAAAATTTAACATTTCTAAAAACAATTAACATGCGATATGTGAAAATCATTATTAACAATTATTCAATGGTCTAGAATATGTAATGTGTGTAAACGAAAATGGTGGTCACTTTGAACATCTTCTATAATTTTTTAATTTGTTATCTTTTTTTTGTATTTCATAAATTAATATTTAAATCTTTGATAGTTTATTTATTTCTGTGTGATATCTATACTTGTGATCATTGGATTCAAAATTATATGTAGGATTAAAATATGTTTCATTTGAAATAAGTAAGTTGATGTCATTTTCGGTTTAACTGGATGTGATATTTTTGTATATAATATATATTTTGATGTCTTCTTATGCCTAGTTTATCCATATACAATTTTATTGCGATTGCTTTATTAATAAAAAAATTATTTCTAGCGTACCATTTTTGAGACACCCGGTAGATGTATAATAAACCATGTGTGCGGTTACCAGCCTAACTGAAACTGAACTTGAGTTGTCTAGACCACAGATAACACAGAAATTCGTTTGTTAAAGGTTAAACTTCACCAGCTTTAAGCATCCTTTCGAACAGTAAATCATCCTGCTCATTTGTGATGTTTGATTTTCGATGAGTGGGGTGCGTAGCGCTATCCTGTATGAATCTGTAATAAGCCAGGCGGCCACGAGCGTCGCGACGGCGGCGTCGCGGTTCCGCAAGGATTTACATACAAATAAGATGGTATTGCGGTAGACCGCCGACGTTGCTTTGTTTACACGGCTTTAAATCTCGACAGAATGCACGGAAATGCTCCACCCGCCCTGCGAGGAATCTTCTTGCCCTAATTTCATTATACCATTGCCAAGTTTTCATGGTTTTGTGATATTGGGATTATTAGTTCATAAATATTATCAAAAAATCTGACGTGGACACCACATGACTTCCTTGTACGCCTATTAAACTGTTCATACTTTTCTTAATAAGTAAAATGTAGAATAATATAAAAATAAAATAACCGTATTTGATTTATGCGGAAAATACCAAAAAAATACCTAAAGTAAAGTGCCCTTTTGGCACGGGCGATCGCAACCAAAAATATGAGGTGATCAACTAGATGCAACGTGAGTCTCAAATACAAAATTTCAACTTTCTACGACATACCGTTTTTGAATAATGCGAAAAAAACAAATATTGCTCCTTTGGCACGGCCGATCGCAACCAAAAATAGGAAGTGCACAACTAGATGCTATAGTTGAAATTTTTTTGCAGAGGAGTCATGTCATCAAAACATTACAAAATGGAAAATAACTGTAGTAATGACCGAGTGATGTTAAATGAATAAAATAAATACTACTTTTTTGCATACTATAAGAATAATGCATTTTCATTAAATTTACAATAATTTTAAAGCCGAATATAATGTTTTTAATGCATTTTAAATTTATTTCAAATAATTGTAGTTTGTTTTTTCACCACACATTGGCATTACTGAATTAAGAATTGTGTTTTGTGTTGTATGTTTACATGGCATTCATATTTTTTCTGTAACGCTATAGAGTTGTACCTGGAAATATATTAAATTTTACAATGATATTTAAATATTAATTGTCTAATAATTCAATTAAATTGATCGCAAAAATAAGCATCGCGTGTAAATTCAATAATGCAACACACATTACATATAAAAAAATTAAATTAGTGTACTATGTAAATCTAGTATTCCATGACGTCATTATCTGGTTCCGTGAGTTCATTATCTAGTGACCAACATTGATGACGTGACTCCTCTCCAAAAATTTTTTTACTATATAACAGTCCTAAATAGAAAATTTCAACTTTCTACGTCTAACCGTATTTGAGTTATGCGACATACATACGTCCGTACGTACGTCCGTCCGTCCGTACGTACAGACGTCACGACGAAACTAGTCATAATGGATTCAGAAAAGGTCAAAATGGATATTTCCGTCAAAATATGAAAACCGAAATTTTTTGCGATTACAATACCTACTTCCTTTTTACTTCGTACAAGGAAGTAAAAACTCTGAAATGATTAAATTTTGCTATTCCTGAAATAATGCCCAAAAAATACAAAACACTTTAATTATTTTTAAATTTGTATACAGGATGATTGTTGTAAGTCTGGCACAAGGAATATTTCGTTAATTTCAAGGCTCGTAAGATGGTTACAATAAAAACTTTGTATTATTTCCGGTATATGGGTACAACTTTTAATCTAGCATAGGGATCCGGTAATGTCATATTTTTTTAGAATGTGCATAAAATAAGCTTTACAACAATACCATAATATCATAGTTTTACTACAACCATTTCAAAATGGCGGCGAATTTTCTTCAAAATATATACTAATACAAATAAAGTATTCCGGACGGGTCAGTAACTTTCCTACCTAGAAAGGAAAAGTACTTTTCCTCCCGCTTTATGCGGGATTCCAATTGACTTTTCCTTCCTGAGGACGAAAAGTACATATCGGCCAGAAATATTTTACTTTCGTACCCAATAATAGGGCTGCGTCTCGTCTATGAAACTCTAGTCGCGGCAGTAATTCTGAAATATTTTTATCTAGTTAAAAAAATAACTATTGGTTTTATTGACATCTTTATTAATAATAATTGCATTATTTTAGAAAATTGATAAGTTTACTACATAAGCTGGGGGTTGCGGGCAATATTCGTAATTATTGGTAATTTGTTATATTACTTAAGTTATTAAAATTAGAACTAATACTAGTTAAAATTCATAGTTATAATATGAATCTAAACAGATATAAAATAAATACTAATTTACGGATTGATGTAATTATATTATCATCTATAAAATCTAATAATTTTACATGGTCAATGCCCGTAAAATGATAAGCTATGTTGACAGGTTGACTTGGCAATTTAGCTGAGTTTGACTATGGACAACAAATAAATATGCCCCTAAAATACGCAAAATAGGCGAATTGGTGAAAAAATTTCAATATTAACAAATTGTTGAATAAAGTAAATAATTTTAAAAATTCGAGAAATCTTGACATTATAATCTCGTCTCAAACTTTTTTTGACAAGACGATCGAGATGAGAGAGTCTCGTCTCGTCTGCATCACTATGCGGGATTTATGACATTATGTACAGTGTTGTAATAGATAACAATATTAATTATCTAGATAAAGATAACGTATCTTTTATTTATCTAGATAAGATAATAGATAATCATTGAATAAATTATCTAGATAATAGATAATAGATAAATAATAATTATCTAGATAATTATTAGATAATTCATAGATAATACAAAAAATATAAATGACATATTCTAAAGTATAAGCGGTACCAGCTAACGAACCAAGCTTCTGCGTTGTATGCTTTCATAGTTTGATTACATTTTAATTCGATTAAAAGTACAAATGAAAAAAAAATTGTTCTAATTTTACAAAAAGTATTATCTAGATGATATTTAAAAAATAGATAAAGATGATTTGTAATTTTATCTAGATAAGATAATAGATAAATAAGAAAAAAATTATCTAGATAAGATAATAGATAAAAATATATTATCTAGATGATTTATCTAGATAAAATTATCTAGATAAGTTACAACACTGATTATGTATAGCAAACATCACACATTCAATGTTCATGTTATACTTCAGTCGTAGATAAAATAGTTTAGAATGAATGAACGTAATAACAGTGATATTTTAGCGTAACAATTGTAGCGTTGATTCGCATTTGGAAGTAATTTCCTCGTGAATTTAAACATCCGGCGCGTGGCGGGGGCGCAAGGCCAGAACGAGGACGATGCGAACTTTTTTCACAGTTCAGTTCGCGAGGATAACGGCGCGTTTTTCAGCATGTGTTATGAATCGTGTACAATATGCCCGACGTTTTAATTCACTTGTAAACTTTATGTCCAAGCTGATGAGAATATGTTTTCAAGATCTACTACGCAAAGTATTTTTCTCTGTAAAACTGTTATAAAATGTAATGAAATATGTATGCAATATGCATTAAGGTCAAAATATGCCCAATGTACTGAATAAAATTTTACAAATATATGCAGGTATGCTAATTAATTTTATTCATTTCAGTAATAATTTATTTATGTAAATCACAAAATAAACTATATTTTGTCAACAATTTACAATAATATCATAAAAAATAAACAAAACAACGTATGACTTTTGTATGTGTACATACCTTTAAAATAAATGTAAATGAACAAATCATTTTTCAAAACAGTGGCATGCATTACTTGAGGCACTGTTTACATATTCCGCAACGTAACATAAATTACTGTAGGTGGTGAGAGGTATCAAAATTCAGCTAATATAAATTTTATACCACATTTCAAATAAAAAAATCTGATGTGTCTACCACAAGACCTCTCGCCATATGGCAGTTAGAACTCATCGAAACAAACAACTTTTCTCAGTAATTTGTTTTTATTTGGAGCCTCAATTCATAGTTATTGGTGTTTTTTTGTTTTTCGAAAAATCGTCATTACTCCCTTATTTTAAGGAATATTTAAAAAAAAATCAGCATTTGCTTTTAGTTATCTAAAGCATTTGTATTTAGAATTATTTTCTATTTTATCAAATTACAAAATGGCGACCGATTAAAAATTTCAAAACAAGATATTTTGAAAACCACTCGATCGATTTATAAAACATTTATAAAATCCTTTATCTACAACAATAGAATAATGTATTCATTATATACGTGAAAGTAGTATAATAAACCCCTCCATAAGGACACATTATGAAATAATGAATTCATTATTTCACACTGTTAAATAATGAGTACTTTATTCTTTCGAACTGTCAAAATTATTCGGATGAATTGTCAATTTTTTGAGGTTAGGTTAATGTGAATACAAATTTGTAAATAATAAATGTTGCTTTATAAAAAAAATCGTAGATAAAACGTCGTATTTGACTCGCAAATAATGGCTCTAATTCACTCAATTATAGCCTACATTATTTGCTCGTTAAATAATATACTATTATTTACTATAACATTTGTCTGAAACATTTTTTTTTGATCTGCCCAAAAAAAGTTTTTATTCAAATTGAATTACAAGATAAATTTTAACAAATTGCAACAATCATTTAAAACAAAGTAGTGTAAGAAGAACAGTGATGAAATAAATTAAATACATTGATAATAATTTATCAAAAGACCCTGCCTTGCTCAAGTTCCAATATGTGCAACTTGTATTATTCAATCAGCGTCTATACTCCGAACTTGTCCGCTACTAAGTTAGCAGTAAGTAATTAGTAATGCACACCAAGTTACGTACCATATTCCATTAGTTACTTACTGACCGATTTATGGAACTTTACTATAATTGAATTGTTATAATGTATGATAACTTGCTGCTAACTTCATAACTTCTGCTTTGCTGTTGCTAGGAGCCGTTGCCAAGCAACAGAAACACTCGATGTTGACAAAGAAACATTAATTTGTATCAGAAAAATAATTAAATGCATTTTTTTGTTCTGCTAAATCAATCAATGCGCTATATCTCAAAAACTGTTAGAGATGGCTAAAAAATCTATCCGGAATTGGATTCCTCACCCCTGAAAATAACTACCAAAATATTTTTCAGATTTTTGAAATACCTGTTTTTAACTTTTCAGCAGCATTTTTAAAAATGCTGCTGAAAAAAACTGAAAACCTTATAACTCCAAAACTAGCAGAGGTGCCGGAATGAGCGACGTACTACTGGATTCAGCATAAAATTCTCTATAAATTCAATTTCGTAAGGCGACCCATTTCTGGGTGTAAGTATTTTATATATTAAAATATCTTTGTAAAATGTTTTTGCTTTTATAGATTTTATATGAATTTGAAAAACTCAGCTAAAATTAAGTTATATTTTTTTATATTAGTAAATTAAGTAAAAAATCTGACGTGGCCATCACACAACCTTCCGCCATATCTAGACTTTAAACAGAAATGTATACGTACAATCCGGTGCCCATTTAAAATATACAAATAAAAATCTAAAATATTCAAACACAGAAATTTGCATCACCTGAATAAAAAGATTCATTCACAGGAAAACTCTGCTGTGTTGAAGCCATCCTCCGTTCAATTACTACATTTAATATCTTACTTAGGACTTATATAGCGCTAGTATGCCAACTTGTCACCCGTCTCACCTGTCAATATTTTTTACGCAGAAACAAAAATCAACCGATCATGGATTACAAGATATCAACGTTTTATTTGAAAAATTTATTTTTTTAATTTTACTGCAGTTCTTTAATGCTACCAGATAAAGACAATTTTTTTATAACGTAAGTTGCAAATAACTTTTCCTCTTATTCTTATTACAAATAAATACTATATTTTTCCAAATTTATATACAATTTTGACAATTAACCTTTTCAATCTTCAAAAAATATCACTTCCGATGCAGATATTTGTACCAAAATCTACGGAGCTCTTCCAATTTATATACAAATGTTAAATACCAAATATCAAAATTTTCGAGTAATTCGTATTTGAGTTATGCGACTAACACTACTTGACCACACACACACACACACACACACACACACACACACACACACACATACACACAGACATCATCGTGAAACTATCAAAAATGAGTTGTAAGGACCCTAATTCGTGCTCATCCACTAAAAATTCACCACCCGATTTTTTGCATGATTCCAATACCTTCCTTTACAGGTAAGCGGAAGGTAAAAAGGGCATATATCCAGCACAACAGTAGCATATTTTATTCATGAAAATAGAAGGTAAACAAGTTTTTAAACTAAAACGCTGTATACAGCTATTATTATAATATTACACTGCGTATGAAATTTTTCTTTGTCAATAGTAGGTAATTGTTACACGAGCGGACTCAAAGGGTTAAAGTTCAAACTGATTTGTATGCAAACAGTTCAAATAAAATTACGTTTAACGTCAACATGTGATGAAAAGCTTCAATAGCCCATTATGTGTTGTATTGCATTAAAATTTGTATTTGTTGAATTAACGTATGTAAATTTTAAAATTTAAATTGATTTTTACCTTATGAGAAGAGAAAATAGATGCAGTGTTAAAGAAGAATCTTACCTGTAACAAAAGATAAAGTTATTAGCATTACAATATACATTATAATAAAATCTTAAATAATTTTTTTTAAATAATATGGTTAAATCCGTTAAAATAATTAGGTATATAAATGACTTCTGTTAATTTGTTAAATACCAATATTTCATAATGCCCTATTCACCCAAGGATTCTTTGAGAATTCTTTCATGCTTCTGAATCCTGAAATAATCACTGTTTTGAAGCTATCAATGAATTAGAAATTATTTCTTTTCCAAGACTCATTGAAGATTCAATTTAAAGACTCCGATATTTGACAGGCAATTCTCACCAGGTTTCTTTTCACAAAATTCAGCATGAAAGAATCCTCAAAGAATCCTCAAAGAATTCTCAAAGAATCCAAATGTGAACACGGCATAAAGGTTCATTCACAGCTATGAAAATAAGAAATATAAATAAGTTTTGTGACTCGTGTTCACAGCTTCGAAAATAAAACACGTATTGTACGCAATTATGCAAGCAATCCTTCTCCTTAAGAGGCGCGTTCGGAAAGTACAGAACTCCTGAACGTAAGTCGTCATTTCAAAGTGAAGCGGGTTCAGGTGATGCCAAGCCCTTCTTTTTGCAGTCAATCGAACAAAAAATATAGGTAAAGAAAACAGCATAGAATGTACTGGCTAACTAGAGAATCTACAATTTCAACAGCGAAAACATAGCATCGTTGTCCCATCATATCTCATTTAATTTATAACACAGACGAATGAAAAAAAACTTCTTGTTAACAAAGGTTCAATTTATGTAACTCTCTTTTCAGAAATTTAAAATAGTTTTTTGTTCACCAGAAAAAAATCTTAAAAATCGAGAAAAACGGCTGATTTCAAAGTCATTTTATCCAAAATCGTGTTTACGACTTATGTTTTTCTTTATTTAAAGCTGTTGTGCACTTCCATATTATAACAATAGGTATATTAGATTCCTATTTTTATTTTTATGTATAGGTAATTTTATTTTTATTTTCATTGCCGTGAATCTAAATGATGTGATAAACCTTCGTATTATCTATGGGTCAAAGTAATCCATTTTTATGTTATTAGTAAGTAGATATTTGGAACTATTAAAAATTATGGCTTCATATTACATGTATTCGTCAAATGTGCTCGATAGTTAATGTGTTTTATATTTCGTATCATTCATTATATTTGTTTATAAATAAAGTTAATGAGTAACATATGTGGTAAATGGGCCAGTTATAACTATAAACATTATAATTGTGTACCAACAGAACTAGTGTCGTTGTTGAGGACTTTCCTTTACTTTCTGTATTGCTTTTTAATATATTTAGGGGTTTCCCAATATACGAGTACTATGTGAATTACATTATATTCAGTTGGATTCAATTACAAGTGAACTTTGCTGAAATAAACATGGCTCGGCGTGGTTTAAGCGATGCTGAACTAGAAGCTTTATTTACTCCTTTTTGTGTATTTATAATCGTATTCGGTATTGTATTACACTAATTAATTTATAATAATAAAAATTATATACGCAATTAATGACTTCAAAAGGTCATAATATTTGGTCTGGGACAATATGACCCAAGCACCAAATGTGTGACTTTACTTCGGGATAATAGGAAGGTTAAAGCAGTTTTTAGTCTGGATGACTTCATGAAATACGAATCAAATGAGACCTACTAATGTTAAACACTAATTACTCTTGTAATAATCGCTTATTTTGATTAATTTTTTTATACAATGAATATATTTTATGGAAATTATGTATGAAATATGACATCAGACAAATGTAAACCATTATTCTCGATACAGAGATCGGCTCTTTTTAACGCGTTTTCCATTACACCACGTGATGTTTCTGGTTGAAGGCTCAGTATTTCGTCTCGAATATTCTGCTTCAGCTGTCTAATAGTCTCTGGTTTATTAACATACACTTTGTCTTTTAAATATCCCCATAAAAAAAGTCGGGTGCTATTAAATCTAGCGAGCGAGGTGGCCAAGAGAAATCTGATTTTTTTTAAATCAGACGTTCGCCAAAAATTTAACTTTTTTGCCATAACACCGCACCAAACAATACATTTGGATGGATTTGCAACTGATGCTGGTGTATTTCCCTTGGATTTTCAGAGCCCCAAAATCTACAGTTTTGTTTGTTGACATGACCATTTAAATGAAAATGCGCTTCATCCGACATCAAAACATTATTTAGAAAATCAATTTGTGTGGCTAATAAATTTCCAAGAATTCAGTTATATTCTACAAAAAGAAAAAAATAATTAAATCAAAAATACAAAAGTTATTTGAGTTTAACATTGGTAGATCTTATTTGGCCCACCCGATACTAGAGGTACTAATAAATAGGAAGAAATAAGTACAAGTACAAGTCCTATAAAGTATTTAAAAATAGTTGCACAGTTGTCAATTACAAATGATTTAACCATAAGCCCTTTAGAACGGGTTAAACCGCCCCAGAATGTGTAACAATTACGAATCGAACAAAACACCAAACACAAAACATTTGAAATCGCAGCGAATTACATCCTCCAATTGGATTCACTCTGTCGAGTTGTCCTTTCACAGTTCGCACCCTTCGCCCCTCGCCCTTCGCCCCGCAGCCCTGACCGACCGAGCTTTCAACTGTTCCAACCCTTGGTCACAACTTCGTTCAATAACTCGCCCTCTATCTTAAAACTACATCCCCTGGAACGTAAAATCGCATTCACATTGTGATATTCGAAACGCGAATAACCCGAATGCATTAACAGGTGAAATATGGCAGTCGTAAACGGAATATTGGTGGCAGCGTTGCATGTAGCGCTGTTTAGCTTTATTTCCTTAATTTGGGGGTAATTCTTGCACTGCTTGCTACACTGTTATTACGGTGGTTTCGTCAATTTACATTATACAAAAAAATCTGATGTGGCCAGCACATAACCTTCCGACTTTACACTAATTTATGTGAATTTGGTTTTAGTTAGGCTTTATTAAACTATAATTTTGCAACTTTTTGAAAATAATTTTATAATGCTTAGTTCTTTAATTAGCTCTTTATAGAAAAAAAATTAACTTTATTATTAACTTATGTCCAGTTCATAATATTTATATATTCCTTTTAAAATGATGTCACAACCATTTCAGAAATGGTATATACGACTGTTCATCTGTCACAATGACATTTTCATTTTTGTTTTTAATTTTCTTCCTATATTGTAATTTACAAATCGTGGTAGGTAAAATTATATGTCTTTGAAAAATAATCAAGGAATTTGTACCAAAATCGTACCATCTCTTCCAATTAGTATACAAAAGTAGAATACCAAATATCAAAATTTTTGGGTATTTGAGTTATCCGGCCGCCAAAAAGCCTTGACCACATACACACACACACACACACACACTCACACATACATACATACATACATACATACATACATACATACAGACATCATCGTGAAACTATCAAAAATGAGTTGTAAGGATCCTAATTCGTGCTCATCTACTTAAAACTCACTACCCAATTTTTTGCATGATTCCAATACCTCCCTTACAGGTAAGCGGGAGGTAAAAAATCATTTCATTACCTCTCGCCTCATATTCTATAATTTTCGAGTATGCGTTTTTGGTGGATAAGTACGTTTCAGGGTCTCTACAATACGAATTTACTATTTACACGATGATGTCTGTAACGTATGGATTTATGTGACGATTTTTCGTCCACGATAACTTAAAAAGTATCAAACCTTAAATAACCAAATTTCATATTTAAGTTTATATTAAGTATTTTAATACCGAATAAGATTTTGATAGAAATTCGCAAACCGGAAGTAGTATTTTTGAAGCTTGATATAGTTTTCCTTAAATAAATTGGTACATTATTTATTTATGATAATTTTTGCAATTAAAAATAAAAGAAAATATAATTATCAGTTAAAAGGATCTTCGGTTGATGGATGATAAAAAAGGATAATTAAATTACTCCTAGATGCAGAGGATTTGGTTAATATTTAACCATTTTCAATGCTCAGAAGTTGTTTTACATTACATTACATAGAACATCTTGTGGTAATCAGTTGTCGTTATACTGCGTAAGGAAGATGTTCTATGTTCTGCAATTGGTTTATAAATTTTTATAATAATTTATCACAAGATGTTCATTTTCTATCTTTTCGTAATGTAAAACAATTTCTGAGCACTGAAAATGGTTAAATATTAACCGAAACATCTGCATCTAGGAGTTATTTATTTATCCTTTTATATCATCCATCAACCGACGATCCTTTGAACTAATGTCAACATTTAGATACGATTCTTTCAACACTTATAATTATCTATGAGTAGAGATACAAATTACTGAATCTGGTAGTAATTATCAATAAAATAAGATACAAGTAATATTTTTCTTTTTTGAAATTCCAGTAGGTATCTTGTTGTCCATGATCATATGAAATTTGTTTTTACACATGAACATGAATCTATTAAAATGTAAGTATAATTATTTATTAGATTAAGAATAAGCAGAATTAGGCGGGAGGTCTTATGCTGATCACATCATATTTTTTTAATTTTTGAAAAATTCCTATTGATTTTTAAGAGGCCCGTCTACCTTCAAAATCCAGCACAAAACGTACTAACGTAGCGAGTGTTTTATGACCAGTACAAGAATGCTACAATTTCATTCCAGCAAGGATTACATACTTAATCGTATCATCAACTGTTATTACCTTTTTCCATGCAACATTTATTGATAATTATAAACAACATAATACGTTAGTTACTTATAATACGTTAAATACTTATCATTCATTAGTTACGGACTGAATACGTTGGATACAGCCATACATCAAAATTGTTGATTTGTTTTAACATCGCTGCCGTTGATGATACGATTAAGCTTTGAATATAACGCGAATATATGCGATTTAAGCCACCTTGGATGTTCAAAGAGACTCGGTTTCACCTCGTCGCTTAGCAACATCCTCGGTATTATAAATCGCATAATATTCTTGTTATATTAATAGCTATAAATGATCAATTAACACAAAAAGTTGTACATTATTATCAAAATTCCAAAAAATTCATAAAAATTGAGAATTTATGCAAATTTCACACGGTTATATCTTTTAAGGAGGTACACTCGAGTGGTGGGAGGTTAGGGGCATCTCCTATACTCGCAATGTATTTCATATCAGGGTTTCAACTTATAAAAAATAAAAAATAAATTTTTTTTATTGTATGTAAACGCAGTCTATTTGAATTTTTGCTAATAAAATGAGATTTAAATAAGTTAATTAAGAATATTATATATTTTTGTTATGTAAAAATTGTTTATTTTATAAGATTTCATTCGGCTAAATACCAGTGTAAACTACGGCAACGCTGTGCTGTACATGTCATTTTTCACGGTCTTATGTCAATCTGACAGATAGTAAAAATGTAAGCTGAAGAGAATTCTGCACTTGAAATTTCATTTAAATCGTTGGGTATGGATTATTATTTATTATTTGTGCATATTATCTGTCATTCTTTTGAAAAACTTGTGATTATAGATAGATAATGTTTTTTTTCTGGTTAAATTCAAATTTCACGCTTTTCAACGTTGCCGCATCTATATTATGTTCTCGCCAATATTCTCCAGTAGGCATAAACGTCAGTCTTTCGATTAAGAATTCTTGTTAATTACGTGGTAAATGATGCTTGTATTACTTTTTCCGGTCTATGAGATAATAATGTACGTTTTAAAAAAGCAATTGGAATTTTCTGTCATTTCCTTAAATGCTTTTTACGTTGATTTAAAAGTAGTCCCATAAGAGGCCATGTAAAATGTAGTTTTTTAATATTTATTTTTGGATAATCTACGTGGTGAAAAATTATGAAAAAATTCAGGTAACATTTTTACAATGTTTTGAATAATTTTGCAAAGTTTCATTAAACTCTCTCATTATTTCAAATGTCGAGTGTACCTCCTTAAGAGAAATTGATTTTAAAAATTTTAAACAGGCACATCTGTAAATCCGTTTCTCTATTAAATATTTTTAAAAACATTACCTTGAAGTCAATATAAACGCAACGAAAACACTTTTACAGTATTTTTCAACTTCAAAATGACTGCAGTAGTGGAATAGAAGAAAAATAAGAGCATTTTAGGAACGCAGACAAGCTGTTTAATCAACATATCAAACTGTATATGCCCTTAACGTTAGTACTTGAAGTTATGACACAGCCTGTACATCAAAGGGATTTATATTTGTCGTGAGTTCTTATTATAAACATGAAAAATGGAATGTTGGCAGTCGTTTGTGGGAAGTTAACCAAAGTGCTCTAGGACACAATTAAATGAAATTTTCCATCACCGAGAGAAATTTAATTATTCCATTGTTTACATCCTCTATTCAGAATCAGAATCACGCTGTTTTTAAACAGACTAAAGAAATATATTAATATTATAAATATGCTAATCTTGATGAAAATAACCGTTTAGCATTCCCGCCGGGAGACAATAAATAACGCCTTCGCCGCTCTCATCTTAAGGTCGCAGAAAAACCGACGCGAATTTGAATAATTTACACAATACGTGAAACTATGCTTAATGGAATTTAATTTAAGGCAGACACAGTGAATGGAATTTCATTTAAATGTCTTAATTGTGAAAGCGTCGGATCCTTTATAAAACAAAATATGTTTCCTCGCGCCCGCATTGACGACGACTAACCAAACAGCACCGCAGGTTTGTCAGCACAGTCTGCATTCAGGCCAGCCCTGTGGGGTGTCCTCCACTAATTATTATACACACAGTTTACGATTTGGTTATATAGATTATGAGAACAGTATTTGATATTTTATTTGACTGTGTTTCTGCGTAAAATAAGTAGTTAATTGTATAACAAGTTTTGAAAATATAGTTTTGTCGAACGCGAACGAAAATTGCAGCCCGAGCGAAGGGAGGGTTGCAATCGTTTAAGTTCGACAAAATATTTTTAATACGTGTTATACAGGGTGTATCATAACTTCGAGTAAAAGGTATATATTGTTTGATATTCTGATTACGAATCAAAAAGATTTTTTTTTAAATTCGAAAAATTAAGGGTAGTTTACATGCAACAGTTTTTTTAGTAGGTACTGCACTGGATTCGTTTTCCTATTAAACACAAACAAGAGAAATAGGTAATCAAACATCTTAAAGTACATAATATTAGTAAAATAAACATACAAAATTTAATTATTTTTAATGAAACAATAATTACTTCACCCAGTGGCAGTGGCAATGAGAATTTTTTGACTGGGAAACATGAAAATTAATTTTGCTATTAAAAAAAGTTCTTTTGATTCGTAATCAGCATATCAAACTACATATACCCTAAACTCCATGTTTCATGGAAGTTCTAAACTATCTAAGAATGTAGTTTTATGTCTTTTTAGTGACCCAAATTTTTCTATTTTTTTTTTCACTCATTCAAACCTTATAAACTTTTGGGAAATACTGTATGTTACAAAAAACCGTAAGCAATTTTAAAAATTTAATGTATTCGTAAATTGCCTTTTTAATTATTTTTTTAAAATAAGTACTTATCAAATTAAATTTTTATAAAATATGCTTGCAGTATTATTTCATCTTCTTCCAAATATATCTATTGACACACGCGGTGTAAAATACAGGCTGATTTACAACTGCATATATTTTAATGCCATATTTCTCAACTCACATATCACGGAACAGAAAAAATTTATTCACAATTTTAGTTTCCAAGTTTTTAATCAAACAGTTTTGGGTCACTGTTTTCAAATGAAATGGACTATTCTTGCCATTCCAACTATTAATTAAAATTTAATTAATAGTTAATCAAATATCCATTATACAATCAACAATCCAGTAATTTTAAAAATATGTTTCATTCGAAAACTGCCCGTCAGTTTATGAATAATTTTAAAAAAATTCTTTTTGTTCCATGATCAGTAAGTTCAGTACTAAATACCATTAAAATATATGCACGAAGATGTGAATCAGCCTGTATATCTTTACCAATGACTTACAATGCTCTTATAAAAAATCTGACGTGGCCACCACAAGACCTCCCGCCATATCTATTTTATTCTTTTTACTACTACTACTGCTGCTACTACTCAGAAATAAATTTTAGTCATTTTATTTAAACTGCAGAAGAAGATATAAACGATATTTTATCCATTATCCACCAAAAACTCACAATACCTCCCTTATAGAATATGAGGCGGGAGATAAAAAAGGTGAAAACAACAATATTTATTTCGATGTCTTTATAGGTACTTAATCAATAATAATTTTTTGAAAACTTCCAATATTAAGTTTTTCAAATGAGCCATTTAGTGCCATTTGTTTTTTTTAATCACGGCACTAACGTTCAAAACAATTATTAGTTGCATACTTTAATTTAAAAATTTGAAGAATCAGCCATTTTTACATCCTGTATATGAAGCTGCTACATCAAAGTTGGGTTAGAGACGTAACAGATTTGGTGTCACTCGCCCGCGGCTCGTTTATTCCTCCATTCTCGTAAATAATTGGCATTGTTGGCGCTTGTTGAACAATCCGCAATTATTTAATGAATGTTTCTCGTGTTTCTTGCGGGTGGAAGTCTAGGAAAAATTTCAGGAATGTCTGTGGAAATGTAGCACACTTTATCTGACGTCAAAACATTCGTTACTCTTTATCAGTTACAGTTGATTGCCTCGGCAAGAAATAAAACCTCTGATTTGACTGTCTCTGTCTTCTGCCAGCCGATATCTGTTTCTTTTATTTCTATCATTTTATTTTTACTTTGTGGGTCTGGAAGTTAACCAAGATGTCTGTACAACTCTTTTCCACAATAATATTAAAGATGAAATTTAATACGACAGATTTTGGATTAACTATTAAATACAGAGTGTAACATAACTTGTACATACGCAAATACAGTTTCATATGCTGATTAAGGATAATATGAATTTTTTTTAAATTACAAAATAGCTTAAGAGAATATTTTTCATGCTACTAGATTAATCATTAATTTTATTTTTACCTTCAATGTATAAATGACACTTTACAAGCATTATGGTAACTAAAGTAAATGAGTTATTACAGCGCTTAGACCTGTAAAATTTTACAAGCTTATAGATAAGGACCTGTAAAATTTTACAGGCTCATAGCAGAGACTTGTAAAATTTTACAGGTTCATAGAAGAAACAAATACTCATTTCTCCTATCGCCTACAACCTTTGATTACAAAATGTAATAATTATTTTATAAAAATTAAAAGTAAATTTACAAAAAAACGTTGTAAATTAATTTTTATTAAGCTTACTGAATTAAGAAGGCTCGCCCCTCAATCTTTCCAGCTCGTCCGTAACGATTAATTTACAACGCTTGCTACGTAAATAACTATTATTTTTGTAAAATTTTACAAGCTCATAGAAAAAACCTGAGACTTGTTTAATTGTATATGTATAGATTCATAGAAGAAACAACGCTCAATTCTTCCAACGCCAACCACCTTTGATCACAAAATGTAATGATTATTTTATAAAAATTAAAAATAAATACACAAAAAAAACGTTGTTCATTAATTTTTATTAAGCTCAATGGATTAAGGAGGCTCGCCCCTCAAACTTTCCTGCTCGCCTTTAAAGATTAATTTATTATTCTGTGTAAAAAATGAGTTAATTCAAGGCTTAGACTTGTAATATATTACGGGCTCATAGAAGGTAACTATACAGATCTCTCTAATGCTCAATTCCGATTTCAGTGGTACTTAAACTGGAACGAAATCCTAATTCGTCAAATTTATGAAATAATTTTTTTAATAATTCTTAGCGTTAACTGTGATTAAACCAAACAAATAATTATTTATGAAATTGAAATTTTATTATGTCTAGGTAATTTTTGCTTAAAACGTTTTTTTTAAAGCCCAGACCATACAAAAATTATTCGAAAATTCTCTGATGCCCATGTCACACCGACGTGGCATGAAGCACGGTGCTCGATGTGGCATTTTGCTTCGTTCAAAGCTGTCAAAAGGGTGTCACACCGGTATAGCAAAATGCCATACGAAAATTTGTATATTGCTATGTTCACTTCGTACTTTGAAGGGTTTTGAAAATTATTTTTGACAGCTGAGAATTAAAATTCATCAATTTTTTGTGTTAATTAAATCAATAATTAGTTCATATATTGACAAAAGCTGAAAGGGTTATATTCTTATTATCAAATTACTTACTGTTACTATTTTGACATCAATTATTCACCAAATGTCAAAAATTATATTGAGGACACACTGCGAAATCAGCAACAAATTTCCATATGTCAAAATGCTCGACGGAATAGCGGCGATAAAATTTTGCGTTATTCATTTGTTTCCATAGAGCACCGTGCTTCGTGCTATGCCGGTGTGACATGGGCATGATGTATCTTAATTTTTTTTAAATCCTGGTAAGAATTGCCTTTCAAATAGCGGCGCTGCTAAATTCAATGAGTCTCGGAAAAGAAGAATTCATAATTCATTGATAGCATCAAAATAGTGAATTTCTTTTTTTCAGAAGCATGGAAAAATCCTCAAAGAATTGTTAAGGTGAACTGGGAAATCAAAATCAAACTAGATCGGTGTTGAGAAATATCTTGAGGGCTCGTACCTACTCTATTTGTTAAATGGTGTAATTAGTATGTAGCTATATAAACTTGCATATTATAATACTCGTAGAAATCAGTTTGTGTAAAGCGATTAAATCTTAAAATATCCGCGCAAACTTAAAGTATTCTCGTTTCAAGACGTGGAAAATAGTGAAAGATTTAATAATCTATGAAATCCATTATGGCCGCTCTGGCTGGATTGTTTTTTGCAAGTTTGGCGAGAGTAATGATTACATTTTAATTAAAACGGGTGGTAAAAAGGAGCGAGTAAAATTTCCCCATGCGAATTCAAGATTATGTTCGTATATTTATTACGGCACGTCTGCCGCGCGTTCCGAATAAAAGCAATCTCTTAATGAGTTGCAGGAATCTTACGGCGGCTACAGCCGATTTTAGACGAGTTTACTTCAAGACTTACCTCCTGTAAACCAGAAAACATTTCATAAAAATACTACACTTGATAAAGCGGACCTTCTACGTTTTTTCTGAATTCCTAGAATACTTTTATTCTATTCCACTACTACGACTGCCTGAAACCAGCCCGAAACTTGTACTTTACCGCGTCCTAGCAATGTCATTCTAAAATTAAAAAATACTGTAATAGCGTTTTCGTTGCGAGTAAACTGTCAGATTATTATTGACTTCAGGATAATGTTTTTATAAACATTTAATAGAGAAAGAATGGATCTACAGATGTGCCTTTTTAAAATTTGAAAAATTAATTTGTAAATACTACTTGTAAAATAGCGTTTTCGTTGCGAGTAAACTGTTATTTGTTTATTGCTGACTTCAAGATAATGTGTAACAAAATTTACTTTTTTTCTATTCCAATCTTTTCCCCACTACAACTGCCTGAAACCAGCCCAAAACTCGTACTTTACCGCATGCTAGCAATGCAATGTCATTTTGAAATTGAAAAATACTGTAAAAGTGTTTTCGTTGCGAGTAAACTGTTAGTTTATTATTGGCTTCAAGGTAATGTTTATACAACCTATGTAACAAAATTTAAGGGTGTATAGTATAGTATTGGACGCACTGATCATGGATCAAAAAGAATTTTGATGAAATTCGCAAATTTAAAAGTGGGTAATAAGTAGGTACCTACCTACAAATTTCATTTCTTCCTGTTTGTAAAATTATTATTACCTACATTAATGTAATTACGCTAATAAATACTGCACAACTATTGTCTAATTTTTTTGTATTTAAAAGGGACAACCAGTAGTACCCAAAATGATATTGTTTTGCAAAATACTGTCAATTTTACGAATTTCAACAATAGTTATTTGTGTATCAAGTACGGATAGAGCATTGTTTGTTGCACTCGGCGAGAAATTTGTTCAATCGAGGCGACGCCGAGATTGACGACTCGCCAAGGGCAACAAACAAGTTCTACCCAGCGAAGGTGCACACAATATTTTGTCTACAATCGTAACGTCAATATAGCTAATTTTAAAATTATTTTTATTTGCCGTGTTTATAACAATTCAATTAAATCGTGGTTATGGATCATCATGACAACGTTTATAAACAAAACAAACATTTTTCAAACAAAATGTTCACAATCGTAGTTTGAGGCCAATTTGACCCAATAAATTTAATAGTTTTATGTTTTTGTGTGTGACAAAACAGTACTTTGTCGCACTAGTGCGACAATGTTGTACATTTCCTAACTAAAAATTGAATAACAATGTTCATATTTTACAACGGTTGTAGATAAAATTCTTTTTGATTAATGATCAGTGCGTCCAATACTATACAATTTTGTTACACAGGTTGGGTTACACCCTGTTTAAACATTTAATAGAGAAAGAATGGATCTACAGATGTGCCTTTTTTAAATTTTAAAAATAAATTTCTACCAGGAGATATAACCGTGTAAAGTTTGCATAAATTGCAAATTTTTATGAATTTTTAGGAATTTTTATAATAAATAATCATGTGCAATTGTTTTATTAAAATTCTGAAAAAGCACAACTGTTAATTGATCCTTTAGTATATAATCCTTTTGTCTATTATTATATACTACGGTCGCGTATTTTTTGTATCTATGCATTTGTCTTTTACCTTGTTACAAATATTTTGTAAAGTAACAATGTAATTATTGATTGGTTTGTAAATTTCGTTGTATGTGAGTAAAAAACAGTGCAACAAATGTCAACTGTTAATGCTTACATTCCTGAAAAATTCTATAAAACCCACTCGGCCTGAATAACGATGGTATTAATGAAATCATACTCTAAAACCACTCGTCCATTTCGTGTTTTATTAACAAGCAAAAAACATTTACATTTTCCGATCTATTTTAGCTGTAAAAGGTTTTAGATCCAACATAATCAAACTAGAATTTAATATGTCGTAAAAATGACGCGTAGTACGGCCACCCGCCGTTCCGGAAAGGAAACTCCGGGCACGAAGGACGAAATAAATATAAACCAAGCCCTCGCCCGTCGTAAATATCCCTGAGACGGCCCTGCCACGGGAAATATGAAATTATGCCCTGAGATTCAGGCATTTTGGCGGAGAGAAATTTTGTTTTTTCAGAGAGGCTAGCTCTGGAGGTTCCTTTGGACAAAATCAAAATACAAGCTTTTTGTGATTGTCAAGCAGTATTGTAATAGAAAAATCAATATTTTTTATCTAGATAAAGAGAAAGATAACTTACTTTTTATTTAGATAAGATAATAGATAACCATTGAAAAAAATCTAGATAATAGATAAAAGATAAATAATTATTGTCTAGATAATTATTAGATAATTTATAGATAATAAAAGAAATATAAAGGACAATGTTATAAAGTATAAGCGGTACCAGTTGGAGAGGCGGCAGCGTTGCAAGCTTGTGCGTTGTATGCTTGCACAGTTTGATTACATTGTAACACCCATTTTGGGTTGACAACAGATCCCACCGCTGCCACCAATATTGTACCGCCCAAATTGGGTGTACAAATAATAAGTTGTTGGGTCCTTGTCGAGACTGGGAAACTAGTATCAATTAATACTTAAAGGTTACAAAAGTATAAAAGTATATTTAATAAGTTAATGAATAATAATAATAATAATATAATAATAATAATAATAACAGTAATAATACCATCTTACGTTAACCCTTATCTCTATGCTGTCACATACTGGAATCGGAACGCAACTGAATTGGAACTGCCTATTATCCTATCTGTATCTTATTTATACTCATGTACAAGTCCTTAGTCAGCAAAACTAGTATTAGCAATACAAACGTATTTATTTATATTTATTTGGTAACTCTGACCTATTAAACTAATGACTGACGTCGCCCCTAGTTAATTGTGATGACTAGGACTTGAATTCGATAAAAATTACAATTGAAATAAGTTGGCTATAATTTTACTAAAATTATTATCTAGATGATATTTACAAATGGATAAAGATAATTTGTAATTTTATCTAGATAAGATAATAGATAAAAATATATTATGTAGATAATTTATCTAGATAAAATTATCTAGATAAGTTACAACACTGTTGTCAAGTAATTTCAAATACATATTATAAAGCCCGTTTGTCACGATCCATATATCTGTACAGAATTTTGTACATACTTCTATAGATTGTGGTATACACAAATTTTTATCATAGTTATTATTCTGTCTATAAAATTAAAACAATTTCTATTTTATGAACTGAAAATGTGCACTAGTAACCGCAGAGAATATCTGATTTGTATTTTTTTTTTCGATCCAGCAGATCATGTTTGACAGACAGCAGGTTTAATTGTTTTATCTTAAAAAATCTGATGTGGCCAGCACACAACCTTCAGCCATATCTAGACTTATAAACAGAAATGTATACGATATACAAATAAAAATCTAAAATATTCAAACACAGAAATTTGCATAACCTGAACAAAAAGATTCATTCACAGGAAAACTCTTCTGTGCTGGAGCCATCCTCCGTTCTTACTTAATATGACTTATATGGATGCCAACTTGTCACCCGTCTCACCTGTCAATATTTTTTACGCAGATCTTGTACTGGCCACAAAACACTCGCCACGTTAGTACAGTTCATGCTGGATTTTAGGAGGTGCTTCTTAATCGTTGTTTCTTATGACGAAAACGATCATGATATTCGTAAAATACTTCTAAAGTCAACCAGTTGCGTGGGCGTGCGGTCGGATGTTTTAAACTGCGGATTAAGTCTGATCTTATGCAACGTTGCAATGTTTCTGCTAATTACGAGGCGGTGTTTCCTCTTCCAGAAGAAGGAATCTGTTGTTTTAGCAAATAAACTGCTGAGTCTGCGGGACTGATTTCATGATGGCTAAATGGTAATGAAAGTGGATCATTCTTTACCTTGCTTAACAAGATTCCACAGTTCCACCACCCTCTAAGCTATATCAGTTAGTGGTTCATTTTGTGTCAGCGCGGAAAACTTGTTACCTTTTGAATTTTGTTTTCTATTAATGGTTACTATTATTACTTATGTATTTAGTAAAAGTAATAATGAAATTAAATAAATTATTTCAATTATTTTCATACTTTTTGTGACTAAACAATATTATTACCTCCCGCTTACCTGTAAGGGAGGTATTGGAATCGTGCAAAAAATCGGGTAGTGAGTTTTTAGTGGATGAGCACGAGTTAGGTTCCTTACAACTCATTTTTGATAGTTTCACGATGATGTCTGTATGTATATGTGTGTGTATGTGTGTGTATGAATGTGGCCTAGGCTGCTAGGCTGGGGTGCAGGTCGGATAACTCAAATACGAATCACCTAAAAATTTTGATATTTGGTATTTAACATTTGAATATAAATTGGAAGACCTCATTAGATTTTGGTACAAATATCATCACCGGAAGTGATATTTTTTGAAGATTGGAAAGGTTAATAATATACTAGTATATGTAATAGGGATAAAAGGAAAAGTTATTTGCAACTTACCTATACGTTACAAAAAAATTGTCTTTATCTGGTAGCATTAAAGAACTGTAGTAAAATTTTTCAAATAAATTTATCAAATAAAACTTTGAAATCTTGTAATTAATGATCGGTTGATTTTTGTCTCTGCGTAAAAAATATTGACAGGTGAGACGGGTGACACGTTGCCATTAACGTCATATAAGTCATAAGTAAGATATTAAATGTAGTAATTGAACGGAGGATGGCTTCAACACAGAAGAGTTTTCCTGTGAATTAATCTTTTGATTCTGTGTTTCAATATTTTATATTTTTATTTGTATATATTGAATGGGTACCGGATTGTACGTATACATTTATGTTTATAAGTCTAGATATGGCGGGAGGTTGTGTGCTGGCCACATCAGATTTTTCATACTGTGACCAAATTAATTTCAAAACATATATTTTTAAAGTGGTTCAATTCCAGTTGTACCTATATCGTTTTTAATAAATTCAATTCTTCAATAAATTCACTTTAAAATTATAATAAATTTTATAAAACTGATCATTTCCTTAAATTGTAATACAGTCTTCACCTATATTTAATAAGTATTGTGTTAATTTTTCGTTAAAATCTTTATAGGTAGCCTCATAATTACCAAACGAAACTTTTTAAAAAGTGTATTATACTATAATTACACAAGAGCTTTTTATTTCGCCACATAAATTTCTGTTTGTATTGAAACCTTGTTACCTAGTAATTTGAAAAGAAACATTGTTTAATATTATTTTTAAACAATTTTTCGAGTCAAATTGCTGCCAGGTGACAAGGTTGAAATGTCAAACAGAAATGCATTTAGAGGAAATAAAATGCTCGAGTGTAATTCAACGAGATAATTTAACGACTCCTTTGGTTCTTCTTCACAAATATTCCCAAAATCAAATAATTTCACTGACAAATATTAAAAATATGAAGCAAATGACAATTTAGTGATTTGATTGATTGCTAAGAAAAAGGTAAATAAGGTTTATCACTTGCAAAAAGTTACCTTCAATTTTATCCGCTGTCAAAGCGATAAAATTGTGTTTTGGCTATGGCTTACTTTATAACAGGAGTGGAATTATTATATGAAATTTCTAAATATATTGAAAACGCCAATCATGAGTAATATCCATGAGTTGACGACTGGTAACCGCACATTCGATGATTCACAATATGTGCGGCTGCCACACCCAAGTTGGGTAAAAGACGCCGTAGATGTATGAATGTATGTAGGTAATTGTAGATTTATTAAAAGAAACAAGCCTGCGTAACAAATTTCGTTGTTCGTTTGGCGATTTCCAAGCGATTAACCATCAATGAAACCTTGTTTTATGCATCAAACAAATCACGTGACAAACAAAAATATTATCCCCATGGCAACGCAATCCGGACATCCTGACAAACTACGCCACATAATTCAATCGCTACATGGCGAACAGTTGAAAACACTCCCAATGAAACAATGGAAAAATTGCCTAGGAAACGCGTCAAACTTATCTCGTTGAAAGAAAGAAATATTGTCCTGTGCCGCGGGACAATTTAATTGTCTTTTTCCAGCGGAATTTATAGGATGTGCATCGGGCTATGTTTAATTTTGAAATTATATTGTTGGCTGTCGCGCGAGCGTTTTGAAATGATAAATATTCAAGTTTACAGTTGACTTCATTGTAAATAATTCAATTTATTTACTAGCATAAAAATGAATTTAAAACAATATTTTAATGAATAGATTTTATATTTTATTCAATGAATTTGTGTGCGCTCGCGATAAAAATATAAAATATTTTCGCATAACTGGATTTTCAGTTTAGAGGATTTTCTATAGCGCAGTTTTACAATGTATTTATAAGTTTTAAATTTGACAGTTGAATGCGTGATTGTGACTCAAATAACTCAGGTTCGAATCCAGTAAGGTACACATTCCAGTAAAACTGCACGAAAAATTATCGTGTTGTGTACTCTCCACAACCAACCATAAGTGGCGGCTGATAACCGCACACACACCATTATGCAGGATGATTCACAACTTCATGAATTAACTTAAAGAATTTTTTTCTAAAGTTGCAATTTTACTTTTCAGTAGCTTAGTTACGGTAAAATTAACTTTTAGCTAAAATGAATGGAAATTTCAATTTTGACCCTGCATAATAATAAAGGGAAGTAGCTATAAAAAGTAGCTTGATATTCTTTTAAAAGTTACTTTAGTAGCTTGTAGCTTAGCTACATTTTTGGTGATATAGCTAAGCTATTCAGTAGCTTAAGCTACTTTTTTGCGTAGTAGACTTTTTAAATCCTTTATCTTTACTGCATCGTCTTGTCTATCTGTCTGTCTGGTCTGTCTACATACGGCAAAAAAACAACATTAAAAAATGACCCATTTCCCGGGATCCTATCGGGCTGAAATTTTGCAAATAGACTTTTGTCACCTAATATTGCATTTTGACAAAAATTCAGATTATCCGCCATCTTGAAACCAAATGGCGGCTAGTTATTTCAAAATGTACTACACCGATTGCGGTCAAATTTGGTACAGTAATAGCCAAGGATCTAACTTATGATATAGATATATTAAAATATTAGTCCGCCATCTTGAAACAATATGGCGGACAGATATCTCAAAATGTACGGTAACTATTGCGTTCTTTGGTACAGTAATAGCTAAGAATCTGTTTTGAAACATAGGTATATTAAAATGTTAGTCCGACATCTTGAAACAAAATGGCAGATAGCTATTTCAAAATGTACTGCACCGATCTGGTTCAAAAACAAAAATTTAAATAAATATCGAGCGAGTCTCATATATAAAGGATTTATAGTAAAAAACTTTGTTTTTACGGGTTCGTTTTTTAAGTTGCTTGCCCAGCTCTGATAGAAGTGAGATTTTTGTGCATCTGAAATGATTCTAATCTGGGCTAACAATGACGACTTTCTATCCAACTACGTTGGGGGCAAAAATTCGTGGCAATATCCAAAAAACAACATGATAATCTAACCTAACCCGGGGTGAACTTAAACATAACCTCACTCGGCATCTACAATACCCGGGTGCGGTTTATACCGGCCGTTAAGTCGATGCGCTTTTTTCTAACCGTAACAAAACAGCAACGAGCGGCGGGTAGCGCGGGTAGCGCCAGGTGAAGCCGGTATTCATAGCCGAGAGATAAAACTGATGACGTCATAAAACGCCGGCCTGGACGTGAAATCCTGCGACGGGATGTTAGTGTTACGACCTCTGACGTAGGATCTGCTCAATGGACGACGTAATCCTGACACTGCCCATTATTACCTGACATATACGTCATGTGAATGTATCAAGCCAAGAGGATTATTAGTATCTATATGAATGACGTCATAAGGACAACAAAAAAGCTAATAGTTATTTGGTTACCTACCCATACAACACATCGATCATATTAACGTCTGTAAGACGTACGTCTTGCTACTGTCTTATAGACGTCATAAGGAAACTAGTATTGGTTGAATTTTTGACGTCTTATGCGGTAGTCTTTAAGTCGTCATTATGTTGTCCAGTTTTAAATCTCCCGCTTACAATATGTCCTATATTTGTTTATATTTGTTTCCAGTGGCGGATTTGCATTCTTGGCCGCCCTAGGCCGTGTAGTACCAGCCGCCTCTTTCTCAGCTCCCATCAATTAGGTACTACATTTATGAATTTACTTTCTTGTCAACTTTTATACATTGTCGGTGTACAACAGACATAATAGGAGTGCATCTGATTGTTATTCCATATAAATACGTCAAAATGTATATGAAATAACAGTTGTTTCATTCGCATTCTCATTGCAGCCCAGTATATAGGTACTGACATTAGGGTTATCATATTTGTTCATCTCTAAAAGAGGACACCGAGCGAAGCGAGCTCTAATGCGCCGCAGGCGAATTTTTTGTAAAAAGAGGCAGGGCGACCAATTTTTAACAGAATTTGAACAAAAAAAATCTTAAAGAAAATACAATAGTAATAATAAAAATTCAAAACACTTTTGAGAAAAAACACAAATAAATTTTTTTAAAATAAAATAACTAGGTATTGCAGCCGCCACGAAACCAAAACCATATACGATACCTGACTAACGTATCGAAATTCATGGTAGTCCGATCTACTGGCGAGTGGCGAAATCGTGGGTTCGTATCTTACTAAGGATATGAATAATTGTATTTTATGCCACAATTGGCCGCCCCTAATATCTGGCCGCCCTAGGCCCGGGCCTACTGGGCCTTATGGCAAATTCGCCACTGTTTGTCTCAAAATTCATCTTAATTATGATATGACATACAAGAATCCTATTGATCAAAATTAAGTCATATATTGGTCATAATTTTAGTTAAAAATACATCATTTGTCTGTCGAAAAGGCATTAAATAGATGTCTTTAGCATAGAAGAAAATAATCTTTTAAACATCCAGAATGGAGGAAATAAGACACGTATGTGACGTCTTTGTGATTACATTTGGATCAGATATTTTAAAGACATGGTCATTATAAAGACGTATTTGTGTTGTATAGGTAGTCACTGTTTTCAATGAAATTCTAAATAATATGCTAGTTTGGTTATGTCTTCAATACTACCCTTAATTTTTCGAATTTAAAAAGAATTCTTTTTGATTCGTAATCAGCATATGAAACAACATCATGCTTTTCATCAATTATACATTTTTACGTCTCGTCAGTGCAAAGTACACAAGATATTTTAAGGCTATACACTTGCATAAAATTCAGAGCAAAATAGGGTGCTACAATATTCTAGATTGTGACTTTGGTTTTCAAATCTATGAACTAATATTTGAAATGTAAGTTTATAAAGAGTGTCCCTAGGGTGTCACTTGACGATTTTCTTGAAATACCTTATAGTCTGCTAGTAATTAATTAGTGAAATCAATCAATTTCGTCAATTCTAAAATATTAAAAAAAAAGTAGAAAGAGAGTACACAGGAATGCAGTCAAATTGAATCTTTATTGATCTAAGGCCTTAGATCAATAAAGATTCAAATAGGCCTTAGATCAATAAAGATTCAATTAAGGCCTTAGATCAATAAAGATTCAATTTGACTGCATTCCTGTGTACTCTCTTTCTACTACAACACGCACAGTCGCTTAACATTTTCCTTCATTAAAAAAAAACTTCTTGTGGCACTCTTCAGAACATCGCAAGGAATCGGCTATATCAAATAAAATTCAATTGTATGCATTAATAAAGTAAGAATCTTGAATATTAAAATGCAAAAATTAAACGATGAAAATAACTGTTTATCAAATTTTACAATTTTTTCGAAACCCATAATTCAAACAATATCAAACAGGAAATTTCCAAATAACCCAATATAATTTTGGTATGACCAACGGAAAAATATTGTAATAGCAGGCGATTAATAATCTCAACAATTATCGCGTTCGCTTCTCTCTCGCGTTAAAATGTCTCAATTATTAATCGCCCTCATTAACACACTAGTTTGTTAAACAACTATTTCGCTATTTCAGTAATGATTTCAGCAGACGCTTCTGAAATATTAATGACTTTTGTGTTGTAAGTGAAGAGGTATTCTACAGGGGCTGGGTTTTAATAACTTGAAAGAATCATGAATATAATTCTTCCAACTTATCATCAAAAAATGATAATGCAAAATCGTAAAGTTTTCAGTGCCCATAAAAATATTTAAGACAACAATGAATATTTAATCTGACTTCAGACGCTATTAAACTCTTTATGTGTGTGTTTAAAAGTAAAAATATGTAGATACAGCACGAAACACAATGCTGAAAAAACAAAACAGATACAGGATCACTCTGCAGAAGTTTAGTCATAAAATTTTTAATTGCAAAGTTTATTGTTGCGAAAATTGAAAAGTTACACCTAGAGCCAAGGGAGGGGGTTATAGGGGAGTAAACTATTTATTTATTCGGCACTATATTTTCTTACTTATCTGCTATACAGAGTTACTCATAAAGACACACTCACACAAGGATTTATGAAGGGTTTTTTCAAGCATCTGAATTCCACTGTTTTGAAGCTATCTTCTTTTCTAAGACTCATTGAAGATTCAATTTAGCAGCGCCGCTATTGGACAGGAAATTCTCACCAGGATTTCTTTTTTCAGGTACAGAAGCATGAAAGAATCTTCAAAGAATCTAAGTGTGAACAGGGCATAAGAGTAAAACTTGCTATCGATATTATTTTATCCATACGTTATAATTAATTTCATAACATAAATTTAAAGTGACCAACAAATTGACTAGTAAAATTATATTAAGCCGCATACACAGCCCAAAATTTGGTGAAATTTAAAATTTGTGAAGTCTGCCATATGGCAATGTGTACTTGTGTTCACAGTACCAAATTTCAGAGATGTGAACTGAAGTAAAGTAAATGATAAACTTCACTAATTTCGTCAAATTTCACAAATTTTAAAATTTCTGGTCGCAAATTTATTAAAATTAATTAATTGCTAACATAAAAATATTGAAATTTTTCACATTTTTTTAATAAGGTCAATACATTTTTTATTATTTTGATTATTAATGACGCTATTAAAAAAAACTGGTATTTTTTTTTTACTTTGCTGTTACAAATTAATAAAAAACATCAATAAAGGGATGATAGCAGAGGCGGGAGGTAATAAGTACTTTTCACTAAATAAATTTTATTTATTAACCTAAGTTTCTGATGATGTTTTAAATAATTTATTCGGAATCTAGGGGTAATATTTTGATGAGCTTTATATAGAGATCTATCGATGTTTCACAGTATGTGAGTCTGATACATCCAAAAGTGCGAATATAGAACAGAATAATTTTAATAAATTTTAGATCATCGAAATTTCCAGTGATAATTGACATATTTGAGCTCTTCAGACCGCCCTTAAATCTTTAAATATTGTGTACCCTGTGACATTTTAAGTCATCTTTTTTAAATAAATGTTTGAAAACAGAAAATCCATGTATTTATTTTTGCAGATTTGTGAAAGCTGCTGAAAAAAGTCTTTTTTCTTCGTAAGGATTAAAAATAAAATCTTTTGGCTTTCATAATAAATCACAAATTTATACAGGATTAAACTCATTACCATTCATAAGAGGATTAGTAATTTTCATAAATTTTTCAGTGCAATTAAAAACGTTTTTGTTAAACTATCATCAACGTATTGCAATTGTAACACCGTTTAAATTCAAAGGTTCACTGCACAGTTATTTAATTATCAATTTATTAAAATCTAATCGCATTGATGGGCTTCTGGTGGATTGATTCTTGATGTTTGTAATTACACCAATTCGAATTATCTGCACATCTAGTGATTTTCAAATGAGTGTGAAATTAAAGTCAGATATACACTCTATAAATAATCAAAAAGTCAATTTAATTTTCTTCTTTGTTTAATCTTAATTTCATTGTCTTTAATCACTCAAATTGTTATTCAGAAGTTATTTAATTATACCGAAATAAGAATAAGAAGAAGAATAAATTTCAAATAATTTTCACCTTCAAGAATGAATTTCAATTTTATATTATTCCCACAATAAACAAAAATATGACAAATTATGATTTTTGAAAATGGACTAAAATAGTGATGCTTGTTTGAAAACATTATAATGGTTGCCAACACAACGGTGAAATATGACGTCACACTTTTTCAGTTCATTTCTTTCAGTCTAACAAATCCGATGTGTCCAGCACACAATCTTCCGTCTTATTCAGAAAACTTAATTTTTAACATAAATAGTTACAATCAGTACCTACAATATTTGATTTATGTCATTATGTCAGCTGTCAGCTGTCAATATTTTTTACTCAGAAACAAATAATTCATAACAAGATTTTAGCGTTTTATCTGATAAATTTAATTTGGAAATTTATTACAAATTATTCTTTAATGTGCTATCAGGTATATTTTTTATAATGCCCTGGTTTTACTAAAAAAATTTCCAAATTTACCAAAAAAATTGAAAAAAATCTTTTCACTGTTAAATAAATTATAAATTCTTTGATTCGAAGACTCATTGAAGATTAAATTTAGCGGCACCGCAATTTGACAGGTAATTCTCACTAGAAAGAAAGAAACTTCTTCGTTTCCAGGATTCAGAATCTTGGTAGATTCCTCGTGCGAACAGGGCTTGACAGGTATGGCGGAAGGTAAAAAATATGACAGTTCATTTTGGCAATTCGAATCGCAATCATAGAAATCGCCATTTTTTGCTCATTCCAGTTTTAAAACATACTATACAATTGTTGTCAAGTAAAAAGTTATTTTAATGGATCCGAATTGATTTTACATTGTAGGTCGCTTCGCTATTCTTTGTACCCGTAAAAAATTAGATTGTAACAAAGTGCACTTCTACTCCGCCAAATCAAACTTTGACTCCACTTTCTGTAAACTGATTCCGGTTTCAGAAGTTTAGAACTGAGCTGGAATAGCCTGGAATCAATTATGTTCAAGAAAATAATCTCGTGAACTCTACCATTGTTTCAATTTCACTTAGTAGATTTTATATTTTATGTGTTTATTTGTGTCTTGAATACTACGAGATCGATTTTACAGCCTAGTAATATTGAAACTTTTTTTTTACTTTTTATCTCCCGCTTACCTGTAAGGGAGGTATTGGAATTATGCAAAAATCGGGTAGTGAGTTTTAAGTGGATGAGCACGAATTAGGCTCCTTACAACTAAAAATCTGATGTGGCCAGCACACAACCTTCCGCCATATCTAAACTTATAAACATAAATATATACTTACAATCCGGTGCCCATTTAAAATATAGAAATAAAAATCTACAATGTTCAAACACAGAAATTTGCATCACCTGAATCAAAAGATTCATTCACAGGAAAACTCTTCTGTGTTGAAGCCATCTTCCGTTCAATTACTACATATAATATCTTACCTATGACTTATATGGCGCTAGTATGCCAATTTGTCACCCGTCTCACCTGTCAATATTTTTTACGTAGAAACAAAAATCAACCAAACATGGATTACAAGATTTCAACGTTTTATCTGATAAATTTATTTTTTAAATTTAACTGCAGTTCTTTACTGCTACCAGATAAAGACAATTTTTTTATAACGTAGGTAAGTTACTAATAACTTTTCCTCTTATTACTATTATAAATAAATACTATATTTATCCAAATTTATATAAATTTTTGGCAATTAACCTTTTCAATCTTCAAAAAATATCACTTCCGGTGAAGATATTTGTACCAAAATCTAATGAGCTCTTCCAATTTATATCCAAATGTTAAATAACAAATATCAAAATTTTTGGGTACCTACCTAATTTGTATTTGACTTATTCGACCTACACCCCGACATACATACATACATACATACATACATACATACATACATACATACATACATACATACATACATACATACAGACATCATCGTGAAACTATCAAAAATGATTTGTAAGGACCCTAATTCGTTCTCATCCACTAAAAACATACTACCCGTTTTTTTAGCATGATTCCAATACCTTCCTTTACAGGTAAGCGGAAGGTAAAAAGGGTAAAATTTAAGATTTTTATTTTGAACATTATAGCCAGAATCGTAAATTCTGATTATTTATATTGCAGTCAACAAATGTAGCGCCTTAAGATAGACTTAGAAATCTTAAAATATAATTGGCGCAGTCGGAAGGATTGTATCTGTCCTTATTTTATATAAAAACCTAGTATTTATATTAATAACTATATTATTTATGGTAGAAAAGTGTCAAAATTGGTACCGCATAAAGTGCTCGATCGCGATTGAATTGAATTCGGAGTAAATACAAAATTAATCCCATCGAATCTACATCTCCCAAGTTAATTGAATTCGTATTTGTTTCTGAGATAGATTACAGCAGAGACCTCTAACTCTAACTTGAATCTTATCGTATAAGTACACAAGTACATTAGTTTACCTGAACTTCGTACGTTCAATTTTAATCAGTCAACAATAAACTTGCGCGGAGAAAACCAACCCGTCCAATCTGCATAAGCAAATACAACATATTTGTGAATTTCGCGAGCTTGTTCGGCGTCCTAAAGGAATGCAGGACTTCAGCGGCGCCTGAAAGGATAACCGGGAAAGAACGCCAACTATGTCCAGCATGCAGAAGTTTATACTCCGGAAGCTAACGCGCTGGACGTGAGCTTGGACATAGTGTTAATAAATGTTTATTCATTTTAACGGAAGAACACTGAAACCCAAATTTGGAGAGGTGATTGTTGAAAGTCCGGCACTAGGAATATTGCGTTTATTTCAAGAGATACATAAAATGTTTATAAGCAAAGTTAGGGGGTTTTATCGCTCAGCGCTGCTAGATCACAAATCCCCGTTATTTCAGGTACCCGCGCTGACAGCACATGTTGTCTCTATTTATCTAATTGCTATGTTTCGGTCCATTGTTGTTTAGAAAATACTAAATTTGATTGTCTAGCGCGCATGCAATTTTTACTCTACTACTATTTGAAAATTTTATTTAATAATGTGATACAAACATTTAAATTTACAATGCAATCATAGTTAGGTACGAAGAGTTTTTCTCAAAATTATTATTATTTAATTGTTTTTAAATAATACTAAGAACAATTTAAAAAATTCGACAACGTAGCTAGTTTTTTACTGTCTTTGTCTTTATACGGTATTTTTTTAGATTTATAGGATTAATATAGGTTGGGAGTAATTTGTTCAATACTTTTTTTACTGTGATAAAAGCCCCTTAAATTATATAAAAGGGCTGAAACACAATAAAAACTTTGTGTCATTTTAGGTTTCACCGGAAATGGGTACAACTTTTAATCTAGGATAGAGAATCGGTAATGTCATAATTTATTTTGGAATGTACATAAAAAATATGCTTTACATCGATACCTACCATAATATCATAGTTTTACGCCAACCATTTCAAATCGCCGGCGAATTTTCTTCAAAATACTGATGTGGCCAGCACAAAACCTTCCGCCATATTTAGACTTATAAACATAAATGTATACGTTCAATTCGATGTCCATTTAAAATATACAATAAAGATCTAAAATATTCAAACACAGAAATTTGCATCACCTGAATCAAAAGATACATTCATAGGAAAACTTTTCTGTGTTGAAGCCATCCTCCGTTCAATTACTACATTACATATTTAATTTATGGATTACAAGATTTCAACGTTTTATTTGATAAATTAATTCTTAAAATTTTACTGCTACCAGATAAAGTAAATAAGTAACTTTTCCTCTTATTCTATTATAAATAAATAGGTATCTACTATATTTATTCAAATTTGTAAAAATTTTTAACCATTTCAGTTTTTAAAAAATATCACTTCCGGTAGATATTTGTACCAAAATCTAATGAGCATTTTATATCCAAATGTTAAATACCAAATATCAAAATTTTTGGGTAATTTGTATGTGAGTTATTCGACCTTTACTCCGACCTTGACCACATACACATACATTATCAAAAATGAGTTGTAAGGACCCTAATTCGTGCTCATCCATTAAAAACTCACTACCCGATTTTTAGCATAATAGGTAAGGTATTTCACAGGTATAGCGGAAGATAAAAAAGATAAAAACTATTTATTTATAACCATCATACAATTCCCACTAATTTATTATCTTGGCCAACTGTAATATTCGTGAACTATAGACTGGTTCAGTGCCAAAGCTCTTTCAGGTGAACTTTAGAGTGTATCCTGTAAAAAAGCTTCCCCGGCGGCTGAAGAAATAACAAAACCATGTATTTCAGCAGGTGTTCTGTAGTCTTCACTACTTACGGTACCGGTACCGGGAAAGTTACCGACGCCTTTCAATCGCCAACTTCTGCATTACCGCTAACACTACCGGTTCGGCGTCGGGATTTTTGTTTTGGATAGTTCGCCATTGAAATTCTCGATTAAGTGCGAATTACGGGGTTCCTAGCGGAGTTAATAAACACGAATGAGGATGGAGAAAATTTATTTCTACAACTAGATTGTAATTTCTTTTAAGAAGCAACAATTGGTTCAATACAACATTTAAAAAACTATGTTCTGGTTTTCTATGTATACAGGATGATTCATAAATTCGTGCTCATTTATCTTACTTATCAAATTATGGAACTGAAAGAAGTTTTTCAAAATTTTGATGACCAGGTTTTTTAACCAAACAGTTTTGGGTCACTGGTTTTAAATGGTAGGTATTTCATAAGTTATCTCTTTTCTTGCCATTGCACAGTTAATTAAAATTGTATTTTATTTCATTTATAGTTAATAATATAATCAAAACAATCCAGTGTTTCAAAAATGTGATTTTTCCGAGTTTTTGTTCCATGATTATTTGTGAATCATCCTATATTCTACTGGCATAAATTATTCAATTTGATCATGGAACAATTTTTTTTAAAACTTCATTATTTCAAAAACAGTTTCAGCAAGAAGCACATTTTTGTAACCACTGGATTATTATAGCATAAAGGATATCCGAAGGATATCTGTCCAACTATAAATGGTATAAAATAATATTTAATTATGGAACTATCGCAGTAATTATAATTTATCAATAAACTATAATCAATAATTATGAAATAAATCTATTTTTTGCACTTCCGGAACTAAAACTCTTCTTTAGTCTTTACTTTTAGGAACAAAGGTTCTTAATTTGATCCCAAGGGATTATTTTTCATATTTAATCCCGTTGTCAAGGAATTGAATTAATTAATCCCGTTGTCTATTGTTACAGAGTATCTATGGTATCAATATAAATATTTGTTATTAAGTTTACTGTCGAAAATGCAAAATGTGTATTCTTTGAAACTATTTTGTATTCGTTTGAGGATGAAGTACAAAAAGTAATGTATATACCACAGGACTAAAGTACCTTCAAACCCTCAGGTGATTATTTCCCTCACATTCGGCTCGTGAAATAAACTTCACCCTCAGGATTAAATCATGCACTTTAGTCCTATTACGTATGAAACTATCGCAGCAATTATTATTTATCAACAAACTATAAAATAAATTTAAATTTTTATACCTGTGCCCCTGATTATTTTTTATTATTTATTATTTAGAGTGCGATTTATTTTGCAAAATTTGAAATAATTGTTTTGATATTATATGTCATTTAATTTTTTACATAAAATTTTGAAAAATCTGTATTATAATATAAACTATTGAGGGGTATAAAAGTGAACTATTTCTCTGAAAATATTCCTAGTTTCAGCGTTGGCCCTCCATTGTTAAAATTTCATGAATACACAGCAATTTAAAATTAGCATTCAAAATACCATTGATGCTAAAACGCCGCTCCAACAAAATTAAAAAAGAAAAACATTTAAAACGTTTCAATTGTTTTTCAAAATGGAAACGTGCTTCACGTAAATATTACATTGTCATGTGGGGTGTTTCACCCCAGCACATACGTGCAACATACGTACAATAACATAACAACGAGCGCATATGTGAAATGCAAGTTAATCTGTATTACACAAAATATAAAAGATAACACGGAACATAAACACTTACTAGGGGTTGTTTGCAAACGTGAGGGTGATACGAGCTTGATTTTATACGAGATGCATGCTAAACACATCCCTCAGATTCACAGAACGGGGTAGAACGCGGAAAATCAACGGAAGATGTTTAAAAATCAACTATAACAATTACCACGTTGCGTAGTGGGCCTCTTGATCGGTTGATTTTTGTTTCTACGTAAAAAATATTTACAGGTGAGACGGGTGACACGTTGGCATACTAACGTTATATAAGTCATAAGGAAGATATTAAATGTAGTAACTGAACGGAGGATGGCTTCAACACAGAAGACTATTCCTGTGAATGAATCTTTTGATTCAGGTGTACGTATACGTTTATGTTTATAATTCTAGATATGGCGGTAGGTTGTGTGCTGATCACATCAGATTTTTTTAAAAGAAATACTACGTAATTTATCCTGTGAAGTATTTGCACCAATAAGCTTTAATATTTATTATAAACTTGTTGAAATATTAGTTTTTGTAATATTTACAACAATGTTTCGTTTTTTTTTGTGCTGTTAAATCAATCAACGAGCTATATCTCAAAAACTGTTCAAGTTAGCTTAAAAATCTCAACGGAATTGGATTTCTCGCCCTTTAAAGTAACTAACAAAATATTTTTCATCCCTCCAAAATTCTTGTTTACCACATTTCAGGAGGGTTAAAAAATCCTGCTGAAAAATGCTGAAAACCCCATAACTCAAAAACTAGCGGAGGTATCGAAATGAACGACACACTATTGGATTCAGCTTCAAATTTTCTATAAACCTAGTCGAGTATTACGACCCATTTCTGGGTGTAGGTATCTTTTGGAGGTGAAAATATATTTTTCGGCGATTGACAATAAAAGTGCTGTTTTTGACAGCTGACAGTCAGCAAAGTGTCACTTTTGCTACCTAGGCAGCAAAAATAGTAAAAAAAACATAGGCAGCAAAAGTAATTGTTACTATGGTGAATCAACAAATTTCACATTTATAAAATTCATCAACATACCTAACCTATTTTGGTTTTTCATAGCAACTGTAAACATACGCATAAAAACGAACCCGAAAAAACAAAGTTTTTCACTATAAATCCTTTATATATCAGACTCATCGATATTTATTAAAATTTTTGTTTTTGAACCAGATCGGTGCAGTACATTTTGAGATAGCCATTTTGTTTCAAGATGGCGGACTAACATTTTAATATACCTATGTTTCAAGACAGATTCTTAGCTATTACTGTACCAAATTTGAACGCAATAATTACAGTACATTTTGCAATATCTGTCCGCCATTTTGTTTCAAGATGACAGACTGACATTTTAATATATATATATATATATATATATATATATATATATATATATATATATATATATATATATATATATATATATATATCATAAGTTAGATCCTTGGTTATTAGTGTACCAAATTTGACCGCAATCAGTGCAGTACATTTTGAGATAGCTAGCCGCCATTTTGTTTCAAGATGACGATTAATCTGAAATTTTGCCAAAGTGCATGGTGATTAAAGTCTATTAGCCAAATTTCAGTTCGATAGGTTCTCGGGAAGTGGGCCATTTTTACTTCCTTGTACGAAGTAAGGAAGTATTGTAATCGCGAAAAATTTCGGTTCTCAGATTTTGACGGAAATATCCGTTTTGACCTTTTCTGAATCCATTATGACTAGTTTCGACGTGACGTCTGTACGTACGTACGTACGTACGTACGTACGTATGTACGTACGTACGTACGTACGGACGTATGTGTGTCGCATAACTCAAATACGGTTAGACGTAGAAAGTTGAAATTTTGTATTTAGGACTGTTATAGCATCTAGTTGTGCACCTCCTATTTTTGGTTTCAGTCTACAAACCGGAAGTAGTACTTTTTAAAAATATTTCGATAAATATTTAATTTTAGACAATTTTTTTTATTTTAAATGAAAGATTATGTGATTATTACCTACAATCGGTATTTTATAAATATTTTTGTATCTGCTATCATTTAAAAATAATTAAAGTATATATTTATAATTTATAGTATTTCGATATCTTGTAGTCCATGATCGATTAACATTTGTTACTACGTAAAATTTAAATGATTATGACATGACAGTGACAATAGTAAAATATGCTTTATATCTTCTTCTGCAGTTTAAATAAAATGACTAAAATATATTTGTGAGTATACTAGTATAATAAGTTAAAAGAATTTTTAATATTATTTTACATTTTAGTTATTAAGAAAAGTATGAACACACAAGGCGTACAAGGAAGTCATGTGGTGTCCACGTCAGATTTTTTACTTTTGTTTTATTGCCGTACGCAGGACGACAAGACCATGAAGTTAATATAAAAGATTTAAAAAACAGCACTTTTAATGTCAATCGCCGAAAAAATAAATTTAATTGAAATAATTTATTCGAATAACGTATGTTATTTTCCTCATGCAGTCTGAAATTAACAGATCCCTCATTCAATGTGGTGGCAAGTGAACAATGCTACACGTATGTGTGTGTATGTGTGAATATTTACATTCAGAGTAAAAGTAGCACGAGCTTTGCTTTGTTGGCCTGTCGTAAATTCAAATGAAGCAATTCGACGCGCGCGTAAAGATAAGTCGCGCAGTCGTGCGGTTAAATTAAAATTTGGCTAATCTCAAATGTGAGAAGTTGAGATAAATAGACAGAGATAGAGAGGTGCTAAAAGAGAAATAGTTTGAGGTTTCGTCCCTCAAATGCGACCTCAACCCTCCCACTAGAAGCTGGAGAGAGGTAATTAGATGAGCTTCGTTAAATTTATATTCTCTAGCAAATATTCTCTTTTATGGTAGCTGTATAATAACTATTCAGGAATATTATTTTATTTTAATTCTATTTAAACGAGTTGTACATTAATTATTTGATTTCAGCTTTGAGCAGGAAAATTTATTTATGTTTTATGCGTATTATGAAAATATATGATATATGCCTTATTCACTTACATTCATATGAAATAGTTATTTGTTTAACTAGGCAAAAAATAACAGAATTACTGCCGTGGCTAGAGTTGACAATCTAGCTTAGGCAGTAAATACATTTTTTGCCATGTTAAAAATATTATTTTGTCAGTGATTGTTATCAATTATTATTAATTTAGTAATTATTTTTAATATTTTGACTGTTTTCACCATCAAATTATTTTACTATGCGCGTTTGTTCAACGGTTGCTATGCTTTTGTTATTTAGCGGTTGGTATATGAAAAAACAAATTTATTATTTAGAAACATCGTCAGAGGGTTAGGTTAATAAATAAAATATATTTAGTGTTAGTGAAAAGTAGTTATTACCTTCCGCTTATCTGTACCTAATGGAGGTATTGGAATCTTGCAAAAATCGGGTTATGAGTTTTAAGTGGATGACCACGAATTAGGGTACTTACTACTCATTTTTGATAGTTTCACTCAAATACGAATTACCCAAAAAATTATATTTGGTATTTTACATTTGTAGATAAATTGGAAGAACTCATTAGATTTTGGTACAAATATCTTCATCTTAAAGAATGAGAAAATTAAATGTCAAAAATTTCAATAAATTTTGGTAAATATATTATTTATTTGTAATGGGAATAAGAGGAAAAGATATTCACAACTTACATTATATAAAAAATCTGACGTGGACACCACATGACTTCCTTGTACGCCTTGTGTGTTCATACTTTTCTTAATAACTAAAATGTAACATAATATTAAAAATTCTTTTAACTTATTATACTAGTATACTCACAAATATATTTTAGTCATTTTATTTAAACTGCAGAAGAAGATATAAAGCATATTTTACTATTGTCACTGTCATGTCATAATCATTTAAATTTTACGTAGTAACAAATGTTAATCGATCATGGACTACAAGATACCGAAATACTATAAATTATAAATATATACTTTAATTATTTTTAAATGATAGCAGATACAAAAATATTTATAAAATACCGATTGTAGGTAATAATCACATAATCTTTCATTTAAAATAAAAAAAATTGTCTAAAATTAAATATTTATCGAAATATTTTTAAAAAGTACTACTTCCGGTTTGTAGACTGAAACCAAAAATAGGAGGTGCACAACTAGATGCTATAACAGTGCTAAATACAAAATTTCAACTTTCTACGTCTAACCGTATTTGAGTTATGCGACACACATACGTCCGTCCGTACGTACGTACATACGTACGTACGTACGTACGTACAGACGTCACGTCGAAACTAGTCATAATGGATTCAGAAAAGGTCAAAACGGATATTTCCGTCAAAATCTGAGAATCGAAATTTTTCGCGATTACAATACTTCCTTACTTCGTACAAGGAAGTAAAAATAACGAAATTACTGCCGTGGCTAGAGTTGACCATCTAGCTTAGGCAGTAAATCCATTTTCTGTCATGTTAAAAATATTATTTTGTCAGTGATTGTTATCAATTATTATTAATTTAGTAATTATTTTTAATATTTTGACTGTTTTCACCATCAAATTATTTAACTATGCGCGTTTGTTCAACGTTTGTTATTTAGCGGTTGGTATATGAAAAAACAAATTTATTATTTAGAAACATCGTCAGAAGCTTAGGTTAATAAATAAAATATATTTAGTGTTAGTGAAAAGTAGTTATTACCTTCCGCTTATCTGTACCTAATGGAGGTATTGGAATCTTGCAAAAATCGGGTTATAAGTTTTAAGTGGATGACCACGAATTAGGGTACTTACTACTCATTTTTGATAGTTTCACTCAAATACGAATTACCCAAAAAATTATATTTGGTATTTTACATTTGTAGATAAATTGGAAGAACTCATTAGATTTTGGTACAAATATCTTCATCTTAAAGAATGAGAAGATTAAATGTCAAAAATTTCAATAAATTTTGGTAAATATATTATTTATTTGTAATGGGAATAAGAGGAAAAGATATTCACAACTTACATTATATAAAAAAGGTGTAGGTTTTTATTAGTTTATGCAGATTTTTGTGTTTGAATATTCTAGATTTGTATTTGCATGCTTTAAATTATACGTATACGTTTATGTTTATAAGTCAGTTTTCTAGATACGGTGGAAGGTTATGTGCCGGCCACATCAGATATTTGTTTTATATACATGAGTATTTATTTTAAATATATAACTTTTTCATTCGTCAACTCATGGTCTTCAGCCAAGAGTAAATTGAGTATTTTCCGTACTATAGCGTTGCTTACCGTTGCCTAGATAGCCCGGAGCGCTCCGGAGCAGTCCGGAGCATGTCCAGAGCTTGCCCGGAGTGCCCGGAGCACAGAATCCGGTCGTGTATACGCGCCTTAACGCTCGTGGGAAGTGTATGATGTATTGCAAGGCATTAGCGCGGTCAGGGAACCAGTCAGGATATAAATCATACAGGCGGGCGAGGGGAGGGCAGAAATCAAAAAATGAATCAAGAAACAAATAAAATACACCAGCGCAGATTTCAGAAATAAGCAACATTTAAGACGATCCTCTAGCGCTCCTGAAAACAGTTAAAACATGGATTTCGCGCGCCACTCCACAGCGTTTATTGTTTTGTTTAATATTAGTCCAGTCGAGATAGACATTCAAATAGAAAAAATTAGGAGGAGCAAATCTAGAAAAGTTCGAGTTTAAACCGATTATGTATATTTATAAAATATCTATTGTAGGTAATAATCACATAATTTTTCATTTAAAATAAAAATTATTTGTCTTAAATTAAATATTTATCGAAATATTTGAAAAAAGTACTACTTCCGGTTTGTAGATTGAAACCAAAAATAGGAGGTGCACAACTAGATGCTATAACAGTCCTAAATACAACATTTCAACTTTCTACGTCTAACTGTATTTGAGTTATGCGACATACATACGTCCGTCCGTACGTACGTACGTACGTACAGACGTCACGACGAAACTAGTCAAAATGGATTCAGAAAAGGTCAAAACGAATATTTCCATCAAAATCTGAAAACCGAAATTTTTCGCGATTACAATACTTCCTTATTACTCCGTACAAGGAAGTAAAAAGGATAAGGTAAAAATGTGTTAATGGATATAGATATAGACAAACATACAGATGTATCATAACTTCTCTAAATATTTTAGTAGATTATGAATGGAAATTAGATCGCTGCTGTATTTGATGTTCGTTTATAAAATATTCCTCGTATACGTTAGGTGTAACGAGGCACTGTTTATATTTTACTAGAATCGGAATACCAGATCGTTAGCTCACATATGCACGGCCGTATCATGGCTATTTATGGTGCTACATACCATAAATTCAATGTTAGTCTTCCTGAAACTATGTTCCTATTTCATATAGGGAAACATCACTTGAATTTGCACGATTTGAATGTGTTATTAACAATTATTAAGGAGGTTGGCGTGTACCCAGACATTAGCCTTTTGGGCGGATATGAAAATAAACATATTTTTATAATGTAAAATAAAATTCGCTTAACGCTCGTTGGCTGATATCATTGCAATTCGTTCAGATGTAGTGATAAATTTTTACAATAATTTCTAATACACTATTTAAAAAATCTGAAGTGGCCTGCACACAACCTTCCGCCATATCTAGACTTCTAAACATAAATATGTATACAATCCGGTGTCCCTTTAAAATATACAAATAAAAATCCAAAATATTCAAACACAGAAATTTGCATCACCTGAATCAAAAGATTCGTTCACAGGAAAACTCTTCCGTGTTGAAGCCATCCTCCGTTCAATTATTACATTATAATTTATCTTACTTACGACTTATATGACGCTAGTATGTCAACTTGTCACCTGTCACACCTGTCAATATTTTATACGCAGAAACAAAAATCAACCGAACATGGATTACAAGATTTCAACGTTTTATCTGATAAATGTATTTTTTAAATTTTACTGCAGTTCTTTACTGCTACCAGATAAAGACAATTTTTTTATAACGTAAGTTGCAAATAACTTTGCCTCTTATTCTTATTACAAATAAATACTATATTTATCCAAATTTATATAAATTTTTGACAATTATCTTTTCCAATCTTCAAAAAATATCACTTCCGGTGAAGATATTTGTACCAAAATCTAATGAGCTCTTCCTATTCGTATACAATTGTAAAATACCAAATATCAAAATTTTTGGGTAATTCGTATTTGAGTTATACGACATCCGGCATCGGCCCGGACCACACACATACACACACACGCACACACACACACACACACACACACACACACATACATACAGACATCATCGAGAAACTATCAAAAATGAGTTGTAAGGACCCTAATTCGTGCTCATCCACTTAAAACTCACAACCCGATTTTTTGCATGATTCCAATACCTTCCTTTACAGGTAAGCGGAAGGTAAAAATGCTTGGCATGCTTTAATTTTTTTAAATAAAAATTGGTTAGAAAAATACACAAAATGTAAAACGAGCGTAATTTCAACATTCAAATACTCAAAAACCGGATAGACGAAAATGAAAATTAATTTTTTTTAGAATCTCAATAGTATAATGAAGGCACTGTATAAATTTCAGCCTCTCATCATCATTTTAATATATAGTCACCAACCTCCTTAAGACTCAGTCACATAAGCATTTAGTTTAACGGTTTAGATTTATATTTACGTTTAAGAAAGTTTCAATACATCTATCTAAATTTGAGCATTCACAGTTCTTGAAAGTAGGAAGTGTGAATGCTTGTATTTAGTTACACGAATTTAAACTTAAATCTAAATCTTAAAATTAAATAATACTTATGTGAATGAGGCTTTAAGAACTGAAATTTATCGCAAAGAATATAATGATATGTATTTTAATCAGGGACTCAAACCGCACATAATACCTGTACAGGTTCGGTTCGCGGTTGATTGTGCTTTGTAGGGTTCGGTTTTGTTCCGGTTTTCATATTTCTTCTTGAATCGAACCGGTAAACGGTTTACGTTTCGGTATCGGTTCAATAATTTATTAAATAACAAGCAATAATTAATTTTAAAAATCGTTTCAATTTTCAAATTCAATAAAATGTTCTGGTTCATATCCTTCGGTTCGGCTCCAGTAATGGGCTGCAAAATAATTTTGAACGGTTCGGTTTGGTTCGTGGTTCACTAAAATATCTGCGGTTCGTTCCGGTATTTGTTCCTGTTCCGGTTCGATTCGAGTCTCTGATTTATAGTGGGATTCTGTGCAAATCTGTAAGTTTTACAAATTTGTAAATCCTTAAATATTGAACAAAATCACATCAATGTTTGTTGACATATAAATATTTTCATATGCTTATAAATTTCATTGCGATTTTGTTTAATATTTACAGTTTTATAGATCTGTAGCAACTACAGATTTTCACCTACTATTAGTGTCAGCAATTCGTGGTACAAATATAACGAATGAATTTTCAAATTAAAATAAATTTTTCACGCAGCAAAGCCATCATTTATGGCATTCATTTAAAAATTATAAACGTCAAAAGTTACACCGAAATCTGGCGGAATATTTTCAATATTACGAACATAAATTCGTTCCCTCGTTTGTGAAATATTAAAGAAGTTTTCGTTATCGATTTTCCCTCAAATTTAAATATTGTATATTATTTCATTTTGTAGTCGAATGATGCAATTTTTCTTATAAACATGGGTTATGAAAATACAAAGACTTACAATCAATTTCAGCCCAGAACGAGGCAAATTCCTTGACTTTCCATTTTTATCTTCTCCCCTCTTTATTCAAAATTCGCCATCTTTGTTTCTTATTTCCGTTCGATCTTCGATAGGCCCTCTGAGGTACCCACTGTCACTCAGAGCACGGATTCCGCAACGACAGAAACCAACGCTATCGCAAGTATTTTAAAGATATACTTAAGACTTTATATGAGGGTACAAACATTCATAAAAAGGTTTATTATATAATCTATTAATATTAACATTTCTTTTTTGTTTTTACTAATGCATTCCCCAAAGTTATTATATTTTTTTTGTTTCTCTAAGGATTTTATTTATACGTATTTTAGAATGCGAGACACAATACTAAAGCCTCATTCACACAAGCATTTAGTTTTAAGGTTTAGATTTATTTTTACGTTTAAGAAAGTATAAATACATTTAACTAAATACGAGCATTCACAGTGCTTGAAAATGGGAAGTGTGAATGCTCGTATTTAGTTATATGAATTTAAACTTTCTTAAACGTACACATAAATGTAAACCTTAAAACTAAATGTTTATGTAAATGAGGCTTAAAAAAGTGAACATCAAAAATACTTTCTATCCATAAACAACAATCATTTAAATGTTCTATAGGAGCATTATTAAACAATAAATATATAACCATACGACATTTATAAAATTTTCTTTTGCCCTGTTCACACGAGAAAGGTTTTCACTAAAAAGTTTCTTGAAAGTAAAACAAGTGCTAGAAAATGTCATAAAAAAATAAAATATGTCAATACTGTTCATATACGGGATATGTAATTATTTTTATTAAATATATAGTAGTTAAGATCACTAGCTTTAATATATTTTAGAGAAATAATTTGTTTCCTCCACGGTTTCCCATATGACCGGTATTGACAGATTTTTATATGTTTTACTTTTGATAAACTTTTTAGTAAAAACTTTCCTCGTGTGAACAGGGAATTATACATATTACACATATCAACAACTACTATCAACAAAACAATAAAATAGATTTGATTTTTGTTTTAACAAAAACATTTTCATTTTGTTTGAATCTTAAGCAAGTGACAATTTTACAGAATCCGGCTAAGAGAAAATTGCAAAGTACTCCTGAGCTGGGCTGGGCCGAGGGTTCAAAATTGAAATTAGATATGTTCCTCGGGGAATAGATTAAGTAATTTGCTTTGATTGAAGCCAAGGATCAGCCAATTTATGTAATTTTTAACTGATACACAAAGGAGCATCTTTTAAATCTGGGTTCTAGCTCTCTTGTAAACAGCGGAAATCAGGAAATAAATCGAAGCCGAGATTCTTGTGACAATATAATTTGAATTTTAATCTGTTTACTTTTTCAATCAATATGTATATGGATGTCGATCGTATGTGCATTAATTCAAACAAACCATTCAGCAAGAATGTGTAATGATGACAATTGAAGAACGATCAAAGTCACATTTTGATAGTTTCGAGATAATTGAATTTTAAGTTTTGAATTGGTAATATGGTTTATTAAAAATAACGGTTTATTTTATTCCAAATTGATAATAAAAAATAATAACATTAATATCCTTATAAAATAAACTAATTCGTTATAAACAATTAACTAAGATCGGTATTCCGTTGAACAAAGTGGACTTGAATCGTTCTTGCAGTGGACACAATTATTTCGATGCCTGAAAATCGTGACTTGATCGTTTTTACTGCAAATTTCTGAACGCTATAAGAAAATTTACTTATTTTTCTACAAGATGGTACCAAAAACTCATTTTTTTGATTTTTTGGACTTTGATCGTTCTTCCTATGTGGTCTTCAATTACAAATTATGTTTGGATTGACAATGTTAAATAGTTAGCAAGAAGCAAATATATTTAAAATTATATGAAGAAAATTATGTGGCGACTCTAGAACATTTTCATAAATGTATGTAATAATAATTATTGCTATAACAATGTTTTACACGAACCAACTATTAGTGAACTCACACAATGTATCGAATAATATTTCCTAGCAAAGTACACATTACTATAACTGGCCCATTACACTATTGACAGCAAATATAAACGCTAATATACGTATCGTAAAAAATAACAGCTCTGAAATATAAGATATGGATCATATAAACCTCGTTGGACAATATTAATGCCATTACCCATAAACAGACGTTCATAAAAATACATTTATGGTGTGTTATGTTTTCATACGGATACAACTATATGCGATGAAATGTTTATGGGGTTTTCTTGCGCAATGGACATTATTTTTATGTGATTACCTTATTGATTTTATGTATTTATTTTCTTTTTAATTCGCCCTATATTATTTTAATTTGTAATGTTGGCACCATAAATATATAATTCATATGTCATGTGACCTATTTTCCGCCAATCATCATCGAGATCCTATCGAGATCTGCTTAGCTACATGTCTATCACAGCGATGATAAAAAACAAAGAAATTATCACCTTGTTTTAGTCCGTTGCTAAGGGCATTTTTTCTGTATTGACAGTTAATTTCGTAGTTCTTGACTATTAAAAGGTGTGATAATCGTTGGAGTGATGCTAATAACGATTAAATTAATCAAACAATTAAAAATTGAGGTAACGCATCTTGCAAAATGAAAATATACTTGAATTATATTCATTATATTCTGTCATTAAATATAAACTCGTGATATGATTAATAATCGAAAATATCTGCAGCTCGGTTCCACTCGAGAATATCGTCGATAATAATCATATCACTTGTTATAATTACGTATAATATTTTTAGAAAATGATTATTTTAATGAATGCACAAACAGTGACCTTTTTAGAGGGAAGTGTTGTAATAGTAATTTTTGACATTTTGAGATTTTGATGAATCTTCACGTTTTGGGTCCTACTGGACCAAAAAGAACATAATTTTGAAAAACGTCGGTCTGTCTGTCTATTCGTAAGCACGATAACTTGAGAACGCGTTGGAATTTTGGACTGAAATCTTATATTTAAGCTTTTTACAAAAAAGTTAGTTTTAAGTTTGTTAATGAACTTAATGTCGATCTGTCTGCCTCGATGTTCGATAACTTAAAAACGCGTTGGAATTTTGAACTTAAATTTTATATTTAAGATCTTCAAGTTCGATAATGAGCTTTATTTAACCAGTGGTATCAACATTATAAATTGAACTTATTTTATTTTTGAATGGAATAATTATTTATTTAAGCCGAAAAAAGATGTAAGTATTTTGTTGGATTTCAGGCTTTAATTATTTATTAAGTCAATTGCGACGTTTCGACCTTGGTTTAGGCCATTATCAAGCTACAAATATAATTATTTTTTCTCAACTACCTTATTTTATTTTTATTAAAATACTATCGAGTATAGTATCAAATTAAAGCTCTCGGGAAAAGAATTCTAGTAGAAAAAATCATTTAAACGATCGTCAATTGTTTATTTTAATAAAGTAGAAATGTTAAAAATTATATTTATGTGATTTTTAATTGTGTCTCCAAAAATTATTCAAATTTTTTTAAATGTACCTATTATCAAATTAAAGCTCCCTAGAAAAGAATTCTAGTCGAAGAATCAAAAACAATATTTAAAAGATAGTGCAATTGTTTTTTCACGTGTTATTCAAATTATGCCGAAGTTGGTATCAACATAAATCTTTCGGGAAAAAAACTTTATTTAAATTTTGCTCTATGAAGTAAAACTAACGCCTTTGCAAAAGTAAGGTAATAAAACTTAAACTACTGTGGTGGCCACAGCAGATATTTTAATGTTCAATAAGAAAAATGTTTTTGATGAACAGAACATAATATTTATGGAAAATACACTGACCTATAAAGCGGGATGCCAGCGTCATCTTGGAACCAGAACACCATATAAACTTTATCATGTCCAGGAGGTGTGACGTCACAAGGAAGTTCCACATGCTTGCCTTCGACAGCTTGCACATCAATCGCGACAACTGTAACACACAAAAATCAACAAATTACTTATAAAACACAACACCAGAGCGTAGTGTATTATTTATTATTTTTATTTCAGGTAATAAGAATAAAATATTAAAGCTACGATTCCACCTCTTAACATAGTCACAGTTTTTGTTTTTGAACATAACTTCTATAGTTTGACATACGAGAATATGACTGAGCATTTCCAGCTACTGTTTTAGTCTTAGTCGTAGTTTTTGTCGTAGCGCATAAACACAAAAGCATGCAAACTCCAAGCTTTGGACATCATTTTTCGTCGTTGTTCGGTTGGGGAGAGATAGATGCATATTATTTCGCAGCTGTCATTAGTTTTGTTAGTATTTTTGAGGGCTGGTTTCATAAAAATATAGACCATATAAAACATTTGTAAAAAAAAGAAGAATTGCTGGTATTAAATAAACACTGAAATAACCTCAAAATGTCAAGTTGAATTAATAATTTTTTAATATTATTTTTCTTTGATTTTATAAGTAGATACTACAGCAATCTTTCTGATATGTAAATTTGTGTATTTAATAAACTATTGTTTGTTCACCACAATAACTTCACTACAGTATTTTGCGTCTTTACAAATAATTTAATAGTTATTTATGTATCAAGGGCATCATGATGATGTTTATGCTCATCCGAGGGCGACATGTTTACAAGCCCAAGGGCCTCTGGCTCGAGGGTCTGTAAATCGCCCGAGGGCTATAAACATCAATGATGCCCATAGTGCATACAATATTTTATGTCTTACTATTTTATTTAAAATATTGCGCGCGTGACATTTCGCTTTGACGTTTCGAATTTTGTTAATATTTTTGGTATCCTAGTAACAGACAAAAATATATTAATTTCAGAAGAAAAACATTAGTGATGTCTCAATATTACCATGGCAATTTCTTAATGCCCTAGGGTATAATGTAGTATATAACATACCTCGTATCCATGGCATAGGTAATTAAACAATTACATACTAGGAAGACATAAATGATATTATAATTATAGTAGTAATTATTATTTGTATTCATTATTATAAAATTATTAAAAACATCTCTAATCTTTTTTATAAAATTGTACTATCAATTTAAGTGAACTAACATTTTATTTGCAAAAACTAAAACTATGCTTATCTTAAGAGTATCTTGAGTAAAACTAAGACAAAAAACCAAAAACAAAGACTAAAACAGTGACTTGATTATGTTAAGAGGTGGAAACGTAGCTTAATCATCACTGATTTATAATTGTATTACTGTAGATAAATAATTATTTTTATAAAGACAAGTAATATATCAAGTAAATCAACATACGTACAGGTCTACCCAATTTGGGTGTAGCAATCTCATATACTTTGAGTCGTTTGTTCAGATATTTGAACAAAATATTTTAGGTTCATAAACTGTATCCATATTTTATTATAAACCAACACTGCACTATAAAAAACTATCACTATATTTACCAAATACAATAACACAAAATTTGTACTAGTTTTTGTTAAATAAGTCACTTATATTACGCTCAAATTAATGTTTTTATTATTGTTTGAGTACTTCAATTATTTTGGAAGTCATTTAATAACAAACTGTCAGATGAACAAGGACGATAATGACACCCACGCTCTTGTGACTTAGTGAGTGAATTTAAAGTTAAATAAAGGAGGAGTCATTTATACTCCTTGAATCCAATTGAATTTCAGAATCTATAAGGCATGAAGTATATCTCATGATAGAACTTAATTTTTTAAATTGTAAGAAGGCACATCTGTAGTTCCATTCTTTATCTATTAAATGTTTATATAAAACATTATCCTGAAGTCAATAATAGAATAATAATCTGATAGTTTAATCGTCCAATTTGGTTGAAAAGTTGCTGAGTTACGCGCGAAAAACCTCGAAATGCACGCTTTTTTCAAACACTGTATAAAATCAACGTAGGAACTTCGTTCTTTGAATTCTGCACAGGAAATTGAACAAATTTTAGTGTACTTTTGGTGAATCGAGTCGAAAAAATTTTTTCAACTCCGTACACATCGTCAAAGTTTGATTTTTTTTCGATTTAAAAGCATTTTTTTCACAGGGGTGCTGGAAGATAGAAGATTCATCGAAATCGACTGAAAATACGCCGAGTAATGACGATTTGAAAATGGTTGAAATTTCACCTCAAGTGTTCCCCTAATTGCGTTGACGAGTTTATTAGTCATCGATATAGATATATACTTGTCCATGTGTGCGGTTACCAGTCGTCAACACACTCATGGTTGTTAGTAGAGAGTACACCACAAGGTAGATTATTGTGCAGTTAAATTGAAATGTGTACAAATCAGTATTTGGTTAGGTGGAAGAGCATTTGGTTAGGCGGAAGAGCAGCCTTGGCAGAACCTCGCCATTGACTATTTTTTGTCAATAAAGTTCAATTATTATTATTATTATTATTTCATAGTATAGGGTTGATAATCGCTTTATTCCTCTCCTGTATTGTTTGTTATTTCTCCGCCATTTTGTGCAGAAAGTTAGAGCACTTTTGGGAGTGAAATTTACAGCAGTATCTTCTGTTAAATATTAACGCAACATTATTCAAATGTTTGCAAACATATGCAATGAAATACATCGGGCTCCACTCAAAAATGAAGCAATAAAATGCCGTCGTTATGTATTCATGCCGGTACGTGTATCACCGATATTGCAGAGTACAAATAACAACGCATGATACGCCAGACAAGGGACACATAAATCTTACTTTGTTCAAGCTGAATTCACCGAAATGTTTTTCACTTTTCGGGGAGAAATGTATTATAAAAAGGATTTTATAATACATTTCTTTTGCAAACTTTGTTAGGGCACGATCAAATACATTCAAATTAAATTTTTAGAGATGAAAAATATTATCTTCAGTGTGCCAAATAAATAAAAATTAAATTTTATTTCCGTGTTAGTAAATATACCCTTATTTAAAGTTTAAAATGGAATATTATTCTATTTTTCTTTCTCGGCCTATATAATAGGGGAAGTATTAAAAATTGTAATCGTGATTTTTGACAGTTCGAGAATTTGATGAATCTTCACATTTTAGAGCCTACTTAATAAAAAAAAAGTCGGTCTGTCTGTCTGCCGGTCTGTTCGTAAGCACGATAACTTGAGAACGCATTGGAATTTTGAACTGAAATTTTATATTTAAGCTTTTTACAAAAAAGCTACTTCTAAGTTCGTTAATAAGCTTTATAAACTGAATGTATTAATTTTTTTTAAATACTATCCAGTGTGGTATCAAATTAAAGCTATCGGGATAAAATTCTAGTAGAAGAATACAATATAGTCGGTCTGTCACTCTGTTAGTCTGTCTGGATGTTGGATAACTTAAAAACGCATTGGAATTTTGGACTGAAATTCTACCAACATTATAAAATTAAATTTTTATTAAAATATTATCTAGTATTATATCAAATTAAAGTTCTTGCGGGAAAAAATACTAGTAGAACAATTAAAATAACATTTACATTTTATTTGTTGAATGAATATAAAATTAAAGCCTTTACAAAAGTAAGTTAATAAAACTTAAATTCGGGTAAGTACTGTGGTGGCCACAGCAGATTTTTAAATTTATAACTTAAGGCGCTACACTTGTAAATCCAGAAGTTTAACAATTTGAACGATGACATGAAGAATCATGACTCATTAGTGAATCAATTAATGCAAATTATTATTTGCTGTGACATTAATTAGCAAAATTTGGAGATAATTTTTATCATTTAATAATCCATATTATACTTTGATTAATGCAAAAAAATAAAAAAATTCTTCTGAAATCGATAATATAGATTAGTCGGAAGACGGGTATAGAGATTTTTTTTAAACAGTTAACCCATTAACTGTAATAATTTATGTAAAACTCGCATTTTTAGTAATTTTTAGAAATTATTTAACAAAATACGGCAAGATTTTTTGTAAATTTCATTCTATGGCCATGTAAGCTCAACGTATAAGTACATCATTGTCAAATATGAGGTCATCGATTTCAAAACCACAATCACAAAATGATTTATTGTAACATGCTTTTTTGCTTTGCATTTGATAGCAAGAGATGGGCCTTTAGACCCTTTTTGAGCTATTCAATAATTATAAATAGATTGCCGCAAATTCAGTGCGAAGCCGAGAAGGTTGCAACTCATTATCTCCCATATCACGTGACCATTCTCTCCATCAAGACAAATACAATCCTTGCTTCTCGCTCAATTAGAACTAGCTTAGTATCCACCGATTGACAAATCACAAATACAAACTCTGAACCACTATCCGCATTTCTCTTTAAAGTTTTATACGTACGTCTTGTTCATCTCTGCCACGGCGAGATAACAGTTTAATGCCGGGTCGTAAAGCTTGTTTTACATAGTAACAGATTACTAGATACAGTGGCGTATAGCAATCCGCCCTGAGAAATATCCAACCTGGGAGTCGTGTGGTTGGGTGAACGTAACTTGATCATAAGTTGAATACTTTGTTAGCGGAGATTGAGAATTGAGAATTTAAACGCGTTTATATTCTCAAGGCGTGACGAAATAAAAATAAACTAGAATATTATTATTTTAATGTTTGATTCAGGAACTCAAACCGGATTAAATAATGGCTGAGTTTCGGATCGCGGTTTATTGTTCTGTATATGGTCCGGTTTTGATACGGTTTATATTTTTCTTCTTGGACTGAATCGGTAACCGGTTTTCAAAACAGCGTTTCTATGATAGTTACGATAACTGTTTCCGCATAATATGGTCCGTTAATACGTACTGAATTTTATTTCTTTAATATGTCATTAAATAAAAAGTAACTTTAAAATAATAAGGAGAGCCTACAAAATCGCTATTTTACATAATTTATTGTTCAATGGAGTCTAAAATAGATAAAACAGATTTATTTTAAATGTGACATTTACTGGCGACATCTCAGAGCAGTTGGTTTTGACTCGTATTTTTACTTCCTTGTACGGAATACTTAAATATATACAGTTGTGAATCTCTCTGTATAGACTTTTTGCCATCATTGAATTCCTCGCGTCGAATAAAAAGAGGATAGAAATTTTCAGCGAAATAGTTTAACTATTTTCAATTTTTTTGTTCATGCGCTTATTGAAAATTGATCTTTTTACTTCCTTGTACGGAGTAAAAAGGAAGTATTGTAATCGCGAAAAATTTCGGTTCTCAGATTTTCACGGAAATATCCGTTTTGACTTTTCCTGAATTCATTATGACTAGTTTCGTCGTGACGTGTGTACGTACGGACGTATGTGTGTCGCATAACTCAAATATGGTTAGACGTAGAAAGTTGAAATTTTGTATTTAGGACTGTTATAACATCTAGTTGTGCACCTCTTATTTTTGGTTGCGATCGTCCTTGCCAAACGGGCACTATTTTTGGTATTTTTCGCATTAATCAAAAACGGTATGTCGTAGAAAGTTCAAATTTTGTATTTGAGACTCATGTTGCATCTAGTTGATCACTTAATATTTTTGGTTACAATCGTCCGTGCCAAAAGGTCACTTTACTTTAGGTATTTTTCCGCATAAATCAAATACGATTATTATATTATTCTATATTTTAGTTATTAAGACTAGTATGAACAGTTTAATAGACGTACAAGGAAATCATGTGGTGTCCACATCAGATTTTTTATTTTGACCAAAATTTTACTAACAAGCCAAAAAAAAATTAATATTGAATATTACTATGTGACGAAGGCCATGATGGAACCAATGACCATAAGCCATAGAAACGACTCAACTAGTAAACGCCCCACTCGTGCTATAAACTAAAATGGCCAACAACAGGTTACATTCTTAAAATGCTCCGCTCTTACTGTTCAAGATAATGCGACACAGAAAAATGTCTTTCCTAATTTACTAAAAACATAATTTTCTTTAAATAAAATTTATATTTTTACATTATGATATTGCCCTAACATAGTACATAGTAATAGAAATCTCATTTTCAATATCATATACATAGTACATAATCAATATGAATATCAGTCAATATTACTTTTCGTTTGGTATCGGTGTATCGATAACTCGATATCATCGATATTTTCCAATAATTATCGACATATATCAACAAATATCGAGCTATTGATACATTAATACCAAAATAAACTGACCAACTGATGTTCATATCGACATTTATCGATATATCGATATTTTTCTCATCTCTAGTAAAAACTAAACAATAACAGAAAAAAAAATTAATACCGGTTTCGTATAATATTGGAAACCTGAACTCTCGGTCTCCAAGCATTATAGCATTATACTCAACCGGTAAACTGCAATTACCGCCCTTGATAATTAATAAAATATTTTATGTGTATATTTGATGTTTTCTTTTACAAATGTGGTAATAGTTTGTGAATCTTGTCTGCATGTCGGTAAAGTAAACATGCAACTTCATCAAGGCATAGCAGAGAGACGCATTAAGAAAATGGCGTATTTGGCATTGGAGTAATTCTTTGTTAGACTGACTCTCCTGCAGTTATCAAAGTTCCTACAATCCGCGTCGCGGTTGCAAAGTTTTCTCTTGCACCAACTTTTAGTTTAAATTACAACACCGGAAATTCTACTTTGTTTCTAAATTCTCTCCGCGGACAATAACCATTGTTTATACAGAAATTGTTACTGCATTAACAACAATCATACACAAAATGAGAAAATGAGAAAAAGCTGCGGAGATATTTATACCAGCAGAAAATACTTCATAAACATTATTTTCTTTTTTGTCAAGTGTCTAACTTACAAATTATTAAAAACATTTGTTATAGAGTGGATAGCTGAGAGTGTAATGTGACCGACTGTGGTTTTGATGACTCAGGTTCGAATCCAGTCAGGTACACGTTCCAGTTTAACTGAATTAAAATCTACTTTGCACTTTACTTATCAATAAAAATTACGAATAAGATGATAGCTGATAACTACGCAGACAATTTAATGTATCGAGCAAAATTCTTTTTTCACAACATGCGGAGAAAACACAATTTTCTTCTCGCGAAATAGTAAGGAAACTGAGTTTTCCCTCTCCAGAGAGGAAAGTAAGCAGTGTTATTTTACGATGAAATATTTCAAAAATTGTAAGTAAATGTATTAGGTATTTTATTGAATATTATGATTTTATAGTGATATACTGTAAACTATTATTTAAAAATTATTACATTTTATACTTTATTTTTCTACAATACAACTTAAATTTAATTTAGCATATTGACTGCAGTCAAACATTTCGTTGTTCTAAACGTCATTCTGACAGATGGCAGTTATAACCTAACTTCTAGTTATGTTTCTTCTACTTTTACAATGTTTTTAAATATGTCGTGAAAAAAATGTTGTGTCTAGCACGAGAGGAAAGCTCTTTTCCACTCTCGCTCGATTGCCTCACTCGCTTCGCTCGTGACACAAACTTCGAGCTCGAGTGGGAAAAAGAAGCGCTTTCCTCTCTAGTTGGACAAATAACTTTTGTTCTATGATCAGTATATGCAATTAAAATATATGCATGAAGTTGTGAATCACCCTGTACCTATATCTATACTAATGACTTACGATATGTGAGGCTGCCACACCCAAGTCTGGTAAAAACCGTTATAAATATACTATGCTTTTCATTTTGCAATGTGCCTTATATGTGATTAAATATTATGTATCAAGAACAGTAAGGACAATTTATCGATGGAAGAAAATTTTGTCTGATATCGGTAATTCTTTAATTTTCGTATCATTTTCTGCACTATTGGTCTTTTTTATCCATACGCAAATATTAATTTCTTCGTAATTAATATTAAATTACGTACCGTTCAGTTTGAATTTACTTTAGCAAATTACTTACCGTTTTGTTTAGCCTAGCGACCGGTAAGATCAACATACTGTCTTGGAAACAGGCATGGTAAGTTGACAAAAAAGACCAATTTTGCAAAAATGTTTATTATGGGAGGATAATCTGCATTAAAAGATTCATTCGCAGGAAAATGCAAATCTAGAATTTTATATTTAGCGTAAATGCTCACATAGTAAGATGCACACACAAGAAGATGCAACTCTAGAAGTCTAGTTTATCTCTTGAACACAAAAGAGGGAACTGAACAAAATGAACAACCTAATACCATTCGTAAGTCCCACATACTCGGTTTTTACTCGAACTTTTTTAGATTTGCACTTTTCTGTGTTCCTTATGTTGACATTTATGTCCAATTTAAAATTGTAGATTTGCATTTCCTGTGAATGAATCTTCTAATGCAGATATTTTATTACGTATACATTTTCTAGGTTTGAACGTTTGCAGCGTTTTCCTATATATAAATATTCCAGAATTTTATTTCATGGTGTTGAACCCATTCCCGTTTCGTTCGAATTACAGTTATACACAATTTCTTTAAGATTTTGAGGGTTATATAAAAATCCTTATAAATGAAATATTTTAATCTCTAAAAAATACTTATACCCAGAAATGGGTCGTAACGCTCAACTAGTTTTATAGGAAATTTTTTTGTTGAATCCAATGGCATGTCGCTCATTCCGGTATCTCTGCCAGTTTCAGAGTTATAAGGTTTTCAGTTTTTTTCAGTAATCTTTTTTGAACCCTACTGGAAAGTCAAAAGCAAGAATTTCGGAGATCTGAAAAATATTTTGTTAGTTACTTTCAAGGGTGAGGATTTCAATTCCGTTGAGATTTTTGAGCTATCTTTAACAGTTTTTGAGATCTAGCTCGTTGATTGATATACCAGCACAAAAAATATTTAAAATCGTTGTCAATATTACAGGAACAAATATTTGAACTATTTATTTATGTATTGGGTAAAAGGCGTGACAAACATACTATTTATTTTATTTTCTGTCAGTGTAAATAAATCAAGAATCTTATTAAATCCTTGGCAAGTAGCTCACCTGCTCTGCTTTGTATGAAATTCAGATATTTCAGCGCACCTACCACGGTGTATTCTGAAGCAACGTGTGCTCGCCGTCTTAGCATAGCATGCTTGGATTCCACTAGGTATTCATGCATGCAGACGAAACGTATGTGTTTATTTATGTGCCCGGAATACACGAAAAACCGGCATGCAATATTGTGCAACGGAATTAACTTTAATTTAAATGAATTGCCGAGAAAAATTAGCGCGCCAGACAGACAGAAAAAGGCTCTGGTTAGGGTCAACCACTTAGAAACATCGTTAGAAATGACTACTACCTTTAAATAAGTACAAAATGTCATTAATATTATAAAAATTCTAAATAAAAATAAAACATTAAAAAAATCTATTGCTTTAGTTTTTGCTGTAGAAATATGTTTGATATTATATGTCTCATATATATATATATATATATACAGGATATATTCTTATTTCAAGTACAAACGTACCTACCTACTAGTATTCGGTTCCATAATTAATTATAAAAAAATCTGATGTGGCCAGCACACTACCTTCCGTCATATCTAGACTTATAAACATAAATGTATACGTACAATCCGGTGCCCATTTAAAATATATACAAATAAAAATCTAAAATATTCATACACAGAAATTTGCATCACTTGAATCAAAAGATTCATTCACAAACGTACAAACGTACCTACCTACTAGTTTTCGGTTCCGTAATTAATAATAAAAAATCTGGTGTGGCCAGCACACTACCTTCCGTCATATCTAGACTTATAAACATAAATGTATACGTACAATCCGGTGCCCATTTAAAATATATACAAATAAAAATCTAAAATATTCAAACACAGAAATTTGCATCACCTGAATCAAAAGATTCATTCACAGGAAAACTCTTCTGTGTTGAAGCCATCCTCCGTTCAATTACTACATTTAATATCTTACTTATGACTTATATGACGCTAGTATGTCAACTTGTCACCCGTCTTACCTGACAATATTTTTTAGGCAGAAACAAAAATCAATCGATTAAGGATTACAACATTTCAAACGTATGAGAAGTTGACCCACCCATACTAGCCCACCCTGTTAAAATCTATCGTAATCGTTAGTTTTACGTTAGTTGAGTTTAGTTTTGTAGAAAATTGCGTTAGTTTTGAAAGTTTAAACGTATTTTTTTAAAATAATATTTGAGTGGACTAACTTCACAACAACCCAACCCTTTATTCGAAAGTGCGAGGAAAACACATTAATAACTTTTAATTTATTAGTTGATGTAAGTTGTAAAGTTAGCCCACCCAAATATTATTTTTTTAAATACGTATAAACTTTCAAAACTAACGCAATTTTCTACAAAACTAAACTCAACTAACGTAAAACTAACGATTACGATAGATTTTAACAGGGTGGGCTAGTACGGGTGGGTCAACTTCTCATACGTACATTTCAACGTTTTATCTGATACATTTATTTTTTAATTTTACTGCAATTCTTTAATGCTACCAGAAAAAACAATTATTTTATAAAGAAAGTTGCAAATAACTTCGCCTCTATTTTTATTACAAATAAATACTATATTTATCAAAATTTATATAAATTTTTGACAATTAACATGTTCAATCTTACTAAATAAATAAAATTTTCAATTTATGGACTCTAAATGGCTTTATATTATGTTACTAGAGGATGAAATAATAATAAAATAAAATATTTCCCACAAGCATTTCCTTTTTTAGTCAATTAAATAAAAGAAATCAATAACAAACGTGAAAGTGTTTTTGCATAAAAGTGCATTTTTCATGTGTTCCAATCCATGTCCTGTTTGCGGGTAATTTTTTTCGTGAAATATACATCTTAATCTGTTACTTCCAGTAAAAAATCTCATGGAGAAAAAACTTCTTGAATTTCGCCATTTTTTAAATTATTTCCACCGGCCTATAACGAAATATGATCGAGCGTAGTATTATATTGTGTATATTTACTTTCGTGTACAACTACAACATTTAGCATTGTGTTTTCTATCAGATATCAAACTGACACCCGGTATATGTAATCGAAGTTATACCTATTTATTCTAGGTGAATGTAAGTATCAAATTTCGTTCTCTTTTTTGATTAAATGCAAATCAACTCTCTTCGCTACTTCGTTGTGCAGTGTTCTTTTATTACATCCCAGTTGTGTATATTGAATAACAGAAAGGGTAGATGTTCCCAGCGGAACAAAACCCAAAATATACTCTCTCCTGCAGACTCCTCTCAATAAAAGATCTTTTTATTTCCGAGAAAACACTCGCAAGATTTCCCTTTTCACTCGCGTGCCCAGAGTCCAATTAAAGTATAATTAAAAAAGTAATTATACCACGTTATATTATAATTAACACTGCAAAGGGAAGACTTTCAAGGGTACAGGACTTTCTACCTGGGAATGAAACAGTATGTGAGGTTTAATTAAGATGTTTCATTATAAATGCCGCTGCGTTTTTGATTACTTTTTATTTTTTGTATTTGGCGTCCACAAAGTTAACTTTGTGAAACGCAACTGAATTTCGAGAGGATCACTTTGTGACACGCAACATATTTTTTTTAGAAGGTTGGTATTGGCAGTATCAGATAACATTTACTCCAATTGTTAAACTGACAAATTTCAGTAATATAACCAGAAAATCTATTTTGCTTATTTAATTACTTACTTTTATTCAGTAAAATTAATGAATTTAGTAATAGAACATATATATATATATATATATATATATATATATATATATATATATATATATATATATATATATATGGTCTTTCATTAAGAGTGATAGGATTTTAATTTTAAATAAAACGTCAACGGTTTGACATATCAATTTAGTTTTTGCTTTATTGGAAGCTTGCACAATGCAGTTATGTTCGGAACAAGATATCGTTCACATGTCCACCACGGCTTTGTTGACACTGATCACAAGATCGCTCCAATTTGGCCGAATTTGGCTCATCCGCTACACTGGCCGCTACATTTGTGATATTCTCCTCACTTCGAACATTTTGTTGTCTTCTTGGTGGCTTATTGTCTTAGTTATGTTAATTCAAACTTTATCACAGTGCGTCTTATAGCCTGCGCAAAATAACGATGACGGCGACCCAAATCTGGGGTGAATAAAAGTTGAGCACAATTGAGCTCGAACTTTGGTAATATATTTTTATTATTTCCAACGCTGCATCATGAAACTGCATACTATACTAAATAATTTGACACCTAGAAGTAAATAAAATATATATCAGAAACCGAGAAATCTTCATTGATAAAACTATCACTCCTATTGAAAGATCCTATATAAATTCATTTTCTATAATGTCTGCACTTATGACCTAAAATAGTTCATTAATTATATACCTACTTTTACAGTGACAGTGACAATTAAATAAATGGCAATATTAATGTCACCAACAAAAACGTTACACACAAAAATTTTCCTAAATCGATTTGTGTATATTGTGGCAGTATAATTTAAATTTTAATATTAAGACACCAAATAGAAAAAATAGACTTTTCCTTCATTAAACTCGTCCGAGGGCTCGTTTTACTAAATTTGGACGCGTGTGAAAAAATCATGTCTTACGAAACTTGTTCTTTAATAATATAGGTACTATTAAAGTACTAGCAACGACAAAATCACTCCGCTTTGCGTCGTGCTCTTAAATTCTCTGTGCGTTCTTTAAAAGCTTACTACTTGTATACTTGTATCACAATATAGTATTGTGTGACACAAAATCAATATATGTGTTTTTAAAAATATAAACATTATTTTAAATAAAGTTGCAAACATCTGTTTTAACTAAAATATTAAAATTGTATTATGCAGATAATATGCTTAAATAAAATTTTAAAAGAATATACCTAGGTAAAGATTAATTCATTTCAAAGAATTTTTTAATTTCTGCAATATATCAATAAATGCAAATACTAGAAAATTCAAAAAATATCTGAAATTTTACTCATAATTTAAATTTTAAAAGTAGAAATATCAAATAGACGCACTTGTAAGACAATTTGGTGGCGCCACTGTATTTATTGATGTACACCCTCTCTATTTACCTATGGTATCGTAGTCTTGGCTCTCCCCTTAAGCGTCGGTTATTGGTTGACGTTTAGTGTAGCACGTGACCGGAAGTAGCAGTTATGCGGTGTGCGCGACCGGAACTGACAACCGACGCCCGCCGGAACCACGTTCGCTGAGGTCAAATGTCACATTATGTCACCCAAGAGCACCAGAAGGTTCCAGCGTAGCACAAATATCAAAAGAAACAAGCTAAGAATCACACGGAATTTACAACGGAGAAACGGAGATACTCACACAACGTGGAACACAAGAAAAGAAGACGAGAAGAGAACTCCAAACTAAGAATGTCATTCGACAGCAACGAGAGTTTAACTTATGATAATGTTAAAAATTCGCTTTTATTTGAATTTGTGTAATAATAATTAAATAAAGTGGAAACATTTAAAACTTTATTTATTGATCAATAAATTGGCCAATTATATTTTCGATTTATTATTGATCAATTTATTTTTCTATAATTTTCTAGGGAATTCTAGGGATTTCCATGACGTTTTCCACGTTTTATCCAGTTTCATTTTGTATAGATAGCGTTTAGTAATACCCTGGACGCCGAACAGATGGAGTAGATACTCCTCCCACAAATGTGCGCGAAATTGAAATACTGTATTGCTATTGGTAGGCCAGTTTTACACTGAACGGCGAATTCAACAGCTGAGATCGGTAACTACGGAAACTACTATAACCGGCATAACCGCGTAGCCGCCACAACGTTTTTCTGTCATTTGGGTTTGTGTTGTTGGTTTATTTTAACTTCATAATTATTTTGAAATTATGTACGATATCATGAAGTTATAAAATGAATAAATAGATGAATCATGTTTAAATTTGACTTTCTATTTCTTTTAAAATTATATTTATTTTAAATAAACCTCTTCAATTCTTCAGCGTTTTGAAATTTGCAGCTTGTAACGCAGGCTTCTGAGCACATCGTACTGCGCAGTTTAGGCTCTACCCATTTATATTATTACTTCATCTGTTCGGCGTCCAGGGTATAGGTAATGTAACAAAAATATTGTTGCCACTGTAGTAACAGTAAAGTGACAGTAAGTTGTTATCGGTAGGATGGTACTATGAAAACTTTCATAAAATTGTGTAAAAGGCACAATAGTATATTGTACAACAAGAGTGGATGTGATGGCTACATCGCATTCGCATAGAGGAGAGTGTCTGCAAACGTTCGCGTGCGATAGAAGCAATCCACTCGAGTTGTACAGCCTATTTTTTCTACGATCAAATAACGAAATAACGAATAATAAAATGCACTCAATATGATGCCAAAAATTATTTAAAAGTAGGGTTACATCAATTATTTTTTGACAAATGACATTTGAATAATTGTTGCCAACGTAAAAAGTCTAAATTTTATTTGCACTTTTTACAATAAAATCAAGCTTTTTAAACATAATTAATTATTAAATAACAGTTGACTTAATATTCTTAATAATTATTTGTCATAATAAAATCATAATTTGCACGCATTAATAATTTTTTGACGTATTTCATATAAACACCTGGTATGGATATGACATCCCTATCCACACATATGGTAGCATGAAGATATGTTGCCTATATGCAGCAGGAAGTAGAAAAAAAAATTTGTTAGTGTAATAAATACCAAAACCGAGTTTGTGGGGCTCTAGTACGGTTTTGTTAGCTTTGTTAGTGTAGCAAATACCAAAACCGAGTTTGTGGGGTTCTAGTACGGTTTTGTTAGCTTTGTTAGTGTAGTAAAAACAAAAACCGAGTTTGTGGGGCTCTAGTACGGTTTTGTTAGCTTTGTTAGTGTAGTAAATACCAAAACCGAGTTTGTGGGGCTTTAATACGGTTTTGTTAGCTTTGTTAAAAAAGAGACTGTGGTAAAAATGGATTGGTAAAAAAACACGTTGGTAAATATGTTGGTGGTAAAAAGAATTAGTGGTAAAAATAGGGACGGTGGTAAAAATGGATTGGTAAAAGAATACGTTGGTAAATACGTTGATGGTAAAAAAGAATTAGTGGTAAAAAGGGACGGTGGTAAAAAATGGATTGGTAAAAGTATAATGTTAGTAAAAAATGGATTGGTAAAAGAATTACGGTGGTAAAAAAGGGACGGTGGTAAATAGAAAAATCAATCATTTGAATGTATAATTGAATAATTGCCATATTAAACTGCAGTAGAATATTATAATTATTATTAATCTACGATTAAATTATGTATTATATTTTTTGGCCGACATACCTATTTATTTAAAATTTCGAATTTTCTATGAGATTAAGTGAGATGCATTTGGCATTTGCACTAAAATTTCTTTTTGTCATGTTCTGAGTTGTCGACAGTATAAATGTCACATTTCAAATTAATCTGTTTTATTTATTTCAGACTCTATTGAACAATAAATTGTGTAAATTGTGTGTATTTTATTTTAAAGTTATCTTTTTATTTAATGACATATTAAAGAAATAAAATTCGGTGCGTATTAATGAACCATATACAGAAACAGTTATGACATTGTGTATCTACCATAGACATCAACGATGTGTGATTGTTATGTTTACAGTCCAAGGGGCCAAAAATGACTATTTTATTATGTAAATATGCTCACTCTTTCATATTTAGCACCAATTTAATTGACAATTCCTTCTCCCCTCCGTCGGGTAAGCTTGCTCCCCTCTGGGTAATTCGTTTGTGGTTATTTATCTGGCGTGCGGGTGCATCTCAAGTAGGAATAAATCTCCAGCTCCGCTATCTATCCTGATTTAGTCGCTCTGTCAGTTCGCAATGCGATTCGGACGTTCTGCGGAAGCTCCGCGGAAGCGATACACTTCACTGGAAGCTGCGAACTACAGCTCCAGACTCTGCTTCACACAACTACGTCATGACAAACGTAGAACGCTACACTGGGGAAGATGCTATTGATATTAATCGGTGTGAGTTTCAAGATGATTTCATAACGAGATGATGTAGCGTGTCAAATAAGCAAGAGAAATGCTTTGATTTACTTATAATTAATATTTGTAATTTTAATAGTACTAAAGTGCATGATTTAAGGTGGATTTATGCTCAAAATTTTACGCCTTATTTTTAAATCTGACATCTGACAGATGACATAACCTAAAATAGCCTGAAATCTTATTGATTTTTGCGGATAGGGATACATTTCTTCATATAAATAACATAAATGTCAATTATCAAGGTCTCAGCAACATCAGGTTAACAAATATAATCACGTTTTACTTCAGTAAGTTGAAAATTATTCTTAAAATTATTCTTATTTTTATTACTAATTCTTAAATTCTTAAATAAGTTGAAAATTATTCTTAAAATTATTCTTATTTTTATTACTAATTCTTAAATTCTAAAATAAGTTGAAAATTATTCTTAAAATTATTCTTATTTTTATTACTAATTCTTAAATTTTGAGCATAAACCCACCTTTAATCCTGAGGGTAAAGTTTATTTCACGAGCCGAAGGTGAGTGATTAAAGCTACTTTAGTCCTGTGGTATACGCTATTTTTTGCACTTCATCCTCAAATAAATACAAAATATCTTCTTGATCAATTCCTCTGTTGCAGTTTGCATATTTATAAATAAAATGAATCACAGTGCGTTACAAACAAATATAAATTTTTATTCATTTAATTGCAAATTAAATAAATAAAAATTTATATCAGTTGTAACACACTGTTTCATTTTATTTATGAATACAAAATAATTTAAAAGAATAATTTTGCAATTTTGACAGTAAACATTATGACAATTATTTATATTGTCACATAGATACTTTTTAACAAATAGCACGTATTTACTTGACAACGGGATTAATTAATTCAATTCCTTGACAATTGTATTAAATATGAAATAATACCTTGGGATCAAATTGAAAATAAAGACTAAAAAAGAGTTTTAGTCCCTAAAGTGCAAAATAGATATTTATACACCAAGTGGGATACATGAATGTTTATTCAAGAGAAGAAAGTTTAGCCCCCGAGCCTGAAGGGCGAGTGGGATATTTTCTTCGAGTGACATTACATTCGTATTCGTATCTAACGTGGTTTATACAATATTTTATTCAATTTTGACAAAATTATTTCAAATATATGAATGAAATTTTTTTTGACACAACAACAAAAAATCAAAGTAGTCGTTAACGGCAAGTTGTCATTGTTTTTATGCATTTTTGAAGAAATAATGACGGTTTAAAACATGAGAATGATTTCAAAATGTGTTGAGTGATTTAAAAAAAAAATTAATTCACTTGCGAATAAACATTTGTTTAAAGTTGTTGCTATGGAGTTAATAATAGCAGCTTAAAATGTCAAAATTAAATACAAAAATTTTAATATTTGGAACTTTGATATCTCGAACACGGCAAAAGATGCGAACTTGATACAAGGATTATTAGATTCTTCGCGTTTAATTATATTTAATTATACTTTTAAAATTTGAGAAAATCGCAATATGAAGATATTCCTTAAAAGATCTATTTTCAATAAAAGATTTAAAAAAAATTGTAAAATAGTTAAACTATTTCGCTGAAAATTTCTATCCTCTTTTTATTCGACGCGAGGAATTCAATGATGGAAAAAAGTCCATACTAGCTGATTCACAACTGCATATATTGAAGTAAGATACTAAATGTAGTAATTGAACGGATGATGGCTTCAACACAGAAAAATTTCCCTGTGAATGAATCTTTTGATTCAGGTGATGCAAATTTCTGTGTATGAATATTTTAGATTTTTATTTGTATATTTTAAATGGGCACCGGATTGTTATAAGTCTAGATATGGCGGCAGGTTGTGTGTAATTCAATCTTGGCAAAAAATCCATACAGGCTGATTCACAACTGCATATATTTGAGTAAGATATTAAATGTAGTAATTGAACGGAGGATGGCTTCAACACAGAAGAATTTTCCTGTGAATGAATCTTTTGATTCGGGTGATGCAAATTTCTGTGTTTGAATATTTTAGATATTTATCTGTATATTTTAAATGTTCACCGAATTGTACATATACATTTATGTTATAAGTCTAGATATGGCGGAAGGTTGTGTGCTGGCCACATTAGATTTTTTGACAATTTGACAAAATCTAAGTTTCATACTGATTATATCTGTACTTGGGTGAGCGTGCGTCTAGGTTGAGTACCTGTTTGGGTGTGTCACCCCGACAGGTAGATAATAACACGTAATCTCGTCAGTCTCGTTACAGGATATGATATTTGGTAATCCTTGTGTAAAACGGCGGGTTCACTGTTGATTAAGCTAAGAATAAACATGAGCCACGTTCGCTGGGGATCTCCTAGAGACGCGACATCCTTCCAAGAATTATACTTCGCTTTAACACGTGCCACGTTCATGGCGAAAGAGCGACATACAATTATATCATACGAGACAAGAGAAAGAGGCAGTATTGAGATAATTAACTGATGCCAAAACGTGAATTCTTATCATATTTTCAATAATGACGCAGTTATTTAATATTTTATCCACGCCAGTGATATAATAGTCATATTATTTTCATAATTTGAGTGAGGTAATTAGTTATATTACCTCACTAGTGAAGTAATATGATGTGCTTTTGTCTATTACCTCTCGCATTTACTCTACTTCACTCGTTCGTAGCCATGGATAATATTAATAAAAATCTGACGTGGACACCACATGACTTCCTTGTACGCTTATTAAACTGTTCATACTTTTCTTAATAACTAAAATGTAGAATAATATAAAAATATAATAACCGTATTTGATTTATGCGGAAAATATCAAAAAATACCTAAAGTAAAGTGCCCTTTTGGCACGGGCGATTGCAACCAAAAATATGAGGTGATCAACTAGAAGCAACATGAGTCTTAAATACAAAATTTCAACTTTCTACGACATACCGTTTTTGAATAATGCGAAAAAAACAAATAGTGCCCCTTTGGCACGGCCGATCGCAACCAAAAATAGGAGGTGCACAACTAGATGCTATAACAGTCCTAAATACAAAATTTCAAGTTTCTACGTCTAACCGTATTTGAGTTATACGACATACATACGTCCGTACGTCCGTCCGTACGTAGGTACAGACGTCACGGCGAAACGTCATAATGGATTCAGAAATGGTCAAAACGGATATTTCCGTCAAAATCTGAGAACCGAAATTTTTCGCGATTACAATACTTCCTTTTTACTCCGTACAAGGAAGTAATAAGATTTTTATCAATATTTTTTGACAGCAGTGTTAAGGGTATAATATACTTGTCTACTTCCTTTATTCCTTAAATATTCTTGGAATAAATCAATTTTGAAATACTGCCCCATAATAAATAACTTATAAACGAATAATAAATAAACATTACGTACCTATTAATTAAGAATTTGTTTGTAAATAAAACTGACAGGATGTCCTGCTTTCGAACCAATTGTATGTACCTTGTTGTTTTGATTTTAAATCAAACTTATAGAAACTGTCATATATATCAATTGTCAAAATATATAATCTTTAAAATTTGAAATCTGACATTTAAACAAATATATCAACTTTTATTAATTTTGAGCAGTCGTGGATAAAATTTTGTAGGTATATCACATGTGGGCTAAAGCATATTAAAGCACTCATGTGATTACACGACTCGGTCTACGACCTCATCGTGCAATTCTTCACATTCGACTGCTGTAATAATGCTCTTATACCACTTGTAACATAAATAACTATTATTAATGTTTGTGAATGTGTTCCAATGAATCACAGTACGTGAGGGATAAGACAATTTTTGACAGAACAGATGAGTGTGAATGACAGAAATTGGTTATAATTTTTTCTAAATTTTTTTTTTGATATACAAATGAGTAACAAGTAAAATGTTGTCCGATATACGCAAGGTAACTGTTTTACTGCTTTAAGGCTTGCCTGATCGGCTCCTCCTTTCAACTGTAAAAACTGTTTTACCTTGCTATACTTGATTTAATAACTAAACGGACAAACTTGAAGTTGTCTTGTTGATCCATATTTACACTCTGTAAATACGAGATTTTTTGGCGGCAAAATTTAATTTGACCTATCAGCGGGCAAACTCAATAAGTTTGTGTGGTTACATCAGCCAATCAAAAACGAACAGTTTTAGCATTCAAACTTCAGATTTGTCCGATTAGTTTTTAAATAGAGTATACTAATGTAATAATAACACTACTGGCACAAGACTGGATCAAAATTAAAATTTTTACTATAAAATTGCCTTTTATTTTTAAAATTAGGTCTTCCTTGAAATTACCCCAAGTCAAAGTTACCTCCGTTTGTCGGCTCCGTCAAAGCTCCGCGTTCCTTACCTCATCTGCTGCGTTCCAATCATCTAATGATTGTGGCGGACACAATGCAATACGATTAGGCTAAACAACAGGCAATCAGCTCCGATTGATTGATCGGGGTAGGCCGTGACGTGGCGGGTGGCAATGCCGTCTGCGATCTGCAGATTACTTACATCGATTGCCAATCGCATTCATATCGGGGGGAGAGGGGAAATCAAACAAGGGTGTTGACTTAGAGGAATCGTGATGTAGCTCTGTGTGTTTACATGCGGAGTGGATGAGTGCGTAATGCGGTTCTGATAACTCGGGTTTGAATCCAGTCAGGTGCACGCACAAAAATTTCTGATCCGTGGGCTATAAAGTGACGTTTATGTCAAAGAAATTCGTGTATAACTGTCAAATTATGATATGATCGTGCATAAAAATAAATTATGAAACACCATGTTGTTATCTTCTGATTCATGGAGTGTTAAAAGAGGTACCTATACCGGAAGTTTCCTGAAACAGGCGCACACTCCAAAAAATTGTATTTTTTCAAAATTGAAACAAAATATTAACATTATGGTAACCAAGACATCAACATAAAATCAATCTTTTCGGTACTAGTACTGAAAAGTAATTACTTTTCGGTACTAGTACTAAAAAGTATCTTCTCTTGCGATTTTGAAGGCAGTAAAGTTGCTGCGTTAGCAGTCTTTGTAATTTCAGGTGAGATACCTTGATCTTCAAAATCACTTCCATCACTGTTTTCGTGCATAATTTTATCAATAAAATTCTTGGTTAAATAAAATTTTTTACACTATTACATAAAGCGCCTGTCATAAAAAATTATTTTTTTCGTTGTCAATAAACATTTTCAATTGTTGTCACCTTAGAAACGATAGATTGATTTTATTTAAATTACGTCATTTAAAAACTGCATAATATGTAAATTTTCTTGAGTAACACAATTTAAAAAAAATATTGTATGCATCTTGTACAGAAAGTGCGTTTCGGTACTTGATACATAAATAACTATTTTAAGTCAATTACTTTTTCGTTGCAGATTTCTAAGTAAAATAATAATTAAAATATTACATCGAATAATTCTTAATTAGTTATGAAATAAATGATAGAAAACAGATGTTATGATAGTAAAAATTTATAGTAAATTTTCAAAATGGCCTCCATTTTCTTGAATACAGTAAAACTCTTTGTATAATTTAATTATTTTATTTATTATTTTACTTAGAAATCTACAACGAAAGAGTAGCGTATTATACAAGGTTGTATTCAGAATTTTATGTAGAATCAAATACGGAGTAAGGAAATTGATGTCACTTCCGGCTAAACAGGAAGTAATAAAATTCATTATTTATGTAGTTTAATGCGCCTATGAATGTCGGTTATGAACCTATAATATAAATGTAATTGATTTAAAAATAAATTTTTTTGGGGGTCGCGTCTGTTTCATGAATTTCCCGGTATGTCGGAAGCTAATAATAAAATCGTTTGTTTTATAAAACGCCCAGGCGTTTTCTAAATGACTCGGCATATAATGTCATTCGTTTTATTACATAATATGCCGAGGCTTTTCGTAGAAACTCAAAACTGCATTACTGCATACGACATGATACATTTCGATATCGATATCTTGTCGATTACTCAAATTTCATAGATCTAACAGCCTCATATACTGTGAATCAACAGCGTAAATATGACCTCGTGTGTGCGGTTACCAGCTAGTAGTAACCCTTTCCTTGTACCAGCGACATTACGTATTATCTCAGTCCATATCATATCTTGTCAGGATCATTTACTGTTGTGGTAAAAATCTAACAACCTCATACACTGTGAATCAGCGGTGTAAATACGACCTCGTGTGTGCGGTTACCAGCCTTGCTTGTACCAGCGACATTACGTATTCTCTCAGTCCATATCATATCTTGTCAGGATCATTTACTGTTGTGGTAAAAATCGCGTCCGTTCCCTTGAGGCGATCCCAGGGGCGTTCTCAACGCTGCCGCTAGTTTAGCGAGCTGTCACTTGTGCGGCGCGGCGCTGCTATCGCCGGCGACACACAATACGCCCCGGAAAAACCGCCATTAAGCTCTTTCATTTCTCAACCCGCACCGCGGCCGCAACAGGGACGCGGACGTGAGGTTAGCCCCGTGATTAAGATGCGGGGGACCAGGTATGGTGGCACCTCTGTCACTGCGGTCTACTGGAAATTATACACGGTGGAAGAATAAAAAATCTGACGTGGCTACCACAAGACCTTCCGCCATACCTACTTTATTCTTTTAATTTATTATACAAATATATTAATATAATATAAGTACTGCTACTACTGCTACTACTTACTCACAAATATATTTTAGTCATTTTATTTAAACTGCAGAAGAAGATATAAACGGTATTTTACTATTGTCACTGTCATGTCATAATCATTTAAATTTTACGTAGTAACAAATATTAAACGATCATGGACTACAAGATACCGAAATACTAAATTATAAGTATATACTTTAATTATTCTTAAATGATACATAGGTACCAGATACAAAAAAAATATTAAATAGGTACTGATTGTAGGTAATAATCACATAATCTTTCATTTAAAATAAACAAATTTGTCTTAAATTAATTATTAGTCGAAATATTTTTAAAAAGGACTAGGTACTTCCGGTTTATGAATTGGTACCAAAATTTACTGGGCTCTTAAGATTTGTATTAAAATCATAAATATAAAATTTGGTCGTTAAATTTTTGTACCTTTTTGAGTTATAGAAAACGAAAAAAATGTTACATACAACCTAACATACATATACACACAGACATCATCTCGAAAATACTTTAGTCGTTTTCTATGGATCCTAAAACGTGCTTATCTCTTAAAATCTCACACTCGAAAATTTTGACCCATCATAATACCTCCCTTATAGAATATGAGGCGGGTGGTAAAAATACAAACATAGATGTTCCGTCTGTAAGAATCTTAATAACTTCATGTATCAATAAATGCAATATTAAAACACCACCGACGTTATTTTTCTCATTTAAATGGCCCCAATATAAACCGGAAATTAATTAATATACAATAATGCCAGCCAGACTTTTTGAACAATGATTTATTTGTGGTTATCTTCGATGCCGGAACGAGCTGGTAAAGTATGCATCTCGTCCCGGATTTAATTTGGAATTTGTCTGATGCCGGACTTTATCATTTTCGTCACTTCTCCCGCGAGACTCCGGAGTCGGAGCCGGAGCCCGGAGCCCGGAACCCGGAGCGCGGTATCTGTGTATACATTTTACTCGATTTACATAAAGAAATTTCGACGTGTAATAAACTGCGGCTGAAATCGCAGGTAAATCTACAGGCAGCGGCGAAGTTTCACAAGCAATTATATCAACTTCATAGAAACGGAGTCTAAAAGAGTAGCAATTTCGTGATTTTTACAACTATTATATAACCAAGTGCATTACTAAATTGACATTAAAATATTCATTACGATTTTATAAAATCACTAATATTTGACTAATGAATTTCACTTCAAGTATTTCACTTCCGAATTCCTAGAATACTCTCGATTTTACTTTTTCTCTATTTAATCTTTCCCTACGGCTGCCTGAAACCAGCCCGGAACTCGTACTTTGCCGCATCCTAGAAATGCAATGTCATTTTGGAGTTGAAAAATACTGTAAAAGTGTTTTCGTTGCGAGTAAACTGTCAGATTATTATGCTTCAGGATAATGTTTTTATAAACATTTAATAGAGAAAGAATGGACCTACAGATGTGTATTTCTATCATGAGATATACCCGTGTAAAATTTGCATAAACTGGAAATATTTTTGACATTTTCGGAATTTTTATAATCATGTACAATTTTTTGATCAAAATTTTAAAAAGACACATTGGTGCCGCGAAAAACGATGTTTAGTGTGAAAGAGTGACGTTACCGGCTCTGAGATTGTTCACCGCGCTGACAAGGACCGAATACGATACCTAGTTCTTACTTTATTTCAACACAGAAGGTTGATTCTATAACTTTACAAGACTGTTGTACGAACGCAGCTATTGTAAATAATGACGTCATACTGTCTAGTAATTTTTAACCATCGTGTTGGCAAGACCCCGTTACTTACTAGATTTATGTTGGCTATACTACTAGCATGCACATCTGACAGCCAATTTAAATTTTAAATGATGTATATACAAAAAAATATTATTGAATGATGATAAAAATTCATTACACTTAACACAAGAAAACGTTTTGATATTTAAATAATAATATAAATACACGAAGAGGTTAACTCAATAAACAATGACAGCCAAACTTTCAAAGAGAGAGACAAATATCTTGCAGCGTACGTACAACACCTACCGAGCTGTTGTAACTTATTTACAAGATATCGCAAATCATGACGTCATTATATAGGTTCTACAAAAATCCGCTAGGCGCTCCAGCATCGCCGGTCTTGTAAATATGACAGTTTTGGTCTTGTAAAGTTATAGAATCAACTCCCAGGTCCGTCGTCCATTCCGTAGTCAAAACGACAAAAACGGTCTTACACGAACAAATCTACTCACGGTTTGGTTTGAATGTTGTCTACGTCACACCTGTCGCATTTTAATGCACGTATCAAAACAGCTACATTTTTATTTCGATAAAAAGGTCATAAACCCATTAAAATTAACAATTATTACCACTGAAAATTGATATCCAATAAGTATTTCTATAAAAGCCGTAGGCTTGGAACTTTATTTTATTCTTATGTTTTATAACAATCCTCATAGGTGTGTCTATAAAGTGATTACGGTAATAAGAACCGGAAGTGGCTGCAGGAAATCTCACTAGTAGTTAAAAACCCCAACATTAAAATAATTTCCCTACAGAGGAAATTCCTCACCCCTGGGGCAAAAACAAGGATCGCGATCAGACATCAGGAGGAACAGAGGAAATGAAAATCCATAACTCTAAGTTGTAATATCACGTTACCTTCGAGGCGCTGAGACGTCGTTGGGCATTTATGCGAGCTTAAATCTTATTAGTTTAATTTGGAGGTTCAGAATATCGTACCTCTGAATGCCAGCACAGTGCCATGCAAAATGTTACCAGAAATTATCACAGGCGAGAAATAAAACAGTGTGGCTGCCGCACAGGCCACTGTGAACCGGAGATCAACCGGTCTTTATTCAATATAGAATTGAGAAGAGGAAGTATCTAATATTTTTATTTTACAGGACGATTAAAGGAAATGGCTTTTTAAAACCATAATAATTGATTAAAATTTAATTAATATAAATCATCCAATAAATTATTTTTTGCACTTCCGGGACTAAAACTCTTCTTTAGTCCTTATTTTTAGGGACTTAGGTTCTTAATTTGATCCCAAGGGATTATTTTTCATATTTAATCCCGTTGTCAAGGAATTGAATTAATTATTCCCGTTGTCAAGTAAATACGTGCTATTTGTTACAGAGTATCTATGGTAACAATATAAATATTTGTCATAAAATTTACTGTCAAAATTGCAAATTCTTTTAAACTATTTTGCATTCGTTTGAGGATGAAGTGCAAAAAATAGCGTATATACCACAGGACTAAAGTATCTTTAGTCCCTCAGGTGATTATTTCCCTCACCTTCGGCTCGTGAAATAAACTTTCACCCTCAGGATTAAATCATGCACTTTAGTCCCTCAATATATAATATACTATATTTAATAAAACAAATCTGTACAGCCAAAGTTGGTCGGATCGGTAAGAGCTGAATCAAAGTTCACTAACTTATTATTTGCCTGAACGCAATTAAGAAGAGAAAAATCGAGCTGCACGACTTTTTTATATTACTATTTCAAGGCAACAAAGCGGTTTCTGTAAAAATAGTAATTAAACTGGTAAAAACAAATTATTTTAATAATTTGGTTCTAGATACCCATATCTGGCTTGTTTTTTTTTACTTTGAGGCTTCATATTTCAAAAACTAAGCCCGATACCGAACTGCGGTTTGAAGAATTGTGTTTCTCTATTTAATATACAAACAAATTTTAAAATTTAAAAAGAAATTGGTTCCAGAAAATAATTTTTCGTGATACTTCAAAAATGGTAAGACACATTTTGTCACCATTGGATTCCTCGCGCCGAATTACATGGGTATACAAATTTTCAGCCGAAAATTCCGACTGATATATTTTTTTGTGACGGATTTTCAAAATTTAAAAAATCCTTAGAAAATGTCGATTTTCGAAAATTCGTTATAAAAAATTTACCACCCTGAATTTTATGTTGAAAATTTGTAAACGCATGAAATTCGGCGCGAGGAATCCAATAATCTGTAAATCGGGACTGCATCTCGTACCATTTTTGAGATATCAAGGGTCAACATTTTTCGGGCACATTTTTTTAATTTAAAAACTTCAAAGTTTGATTATAAGTCAATTAAAGTGCTAGAAACAATGCCGCAAAGTGCACTCCAATATTATAAAGTTGTGAAATGATAACTCGGAAACTAAGCGATATATCGAAACGCGGTTTGCGGCATTGGATTAAGCGGCCTGTCTAGGTTTTTCCGAATTTTTAAAATACTCTGGATTTTACTTTTTCTTTAATACCACTACTGCAGCTGCCCAAAACCAGCCCGAAACTCGTAATTTTCCGCCTCCTATGCAATGTCATTTTGAAGTTGCGAGTAAACTGTTAGTTTATTGTAGAAAAAAGTAGATGCCCACAAACGTGAAATGTAATTTATATTAAGGGATGAAATCCAAGGAAGGTTTTCAAGTAAAAGCGTCTTTCTTCACTTTCTTTATTTATTTAATAGGTCGACCGGTTTCGGATATTATAATATCCATCTTCAGGACAAGACTACAAAATAATATACAATTAGTGTCAACACCAATTGGCTACGTCCAATACAAAAATACAAATATAACACAAATAAAATTATACAAATAAATAAATAAAAATAGTGACGCAAATTAGTTAGTTTATTATTTACTTTAAGATGTTTTTTTTAAATTTTAAAAATAAATTTCTATCATGAGATATACCCGTGTAAAGTTTTCATAAATATGAATTTTTTATATTTTTTCGAAACTTGTATAATCATATACAATTTTTTAATTAAAATTTTAAAATGGCACAACTGTGAATTTATCCTTTAAGTATATACTCCTTGTTGGAATGAAATTTGAGCATTCTCGTACCGGCCACAAAACACTCGCTACGTTAGTACACTTTATGCTGGATTTTGGAGGTAGACGGGCCTCTTAAATAGATCACATAAGAAACCCTTCCCTATTTTCTTCTCGGATTCAATTTCCGATTTTCGGCGTCAGGTGTATCTCGCACAGGTGCAGTTGTAACTATATTCCTGTATCTGGCGCTCATATCAAAATGCAGTGATTGTTGTATCGAATTTCCGAGTTAGGCGGCTACGACGCACGTAGCGCTCGGCGATTGTTTCGCTCCAAGTTCACAGCGACGCTCGAGACACGAATATCAATGGGAGGGGACGTCATAGCTACAGCGAGAGCGACATTGAGGGAGGTTATTTAAAACTGAGCGGTGAAGATGTTACGGTGTATTCTTTCAGAGTAAACGCTTGTATCTGGTTTTATAAACTACAGTTTCAAATTAACACTGTTTAATTTTTTTGGCAATTACTAATGTTTGTTTTTAAACTGGATGAAACAAAAACAAAAATCAGATTTAGGCTCTTAAGTAATATTATACCTTATTTTTATTTTGCACAATCGGTTTATAGCGTTTGTTGGTTCTGAAGGCAGTAGATTTTGTTTCAAATTAAAAGGTGGTAAGCAATTTAGTAGGCGGTAAGAACTAAACAACAATACAAACCAAGGCAACATCATCAAAAAACCAACATTACCAAGCATTTAACATTATTTTTAAAGGACCCCGCACCATTATCATGGGAAAAAATGTGACCGTGGATTTTTCTGAAACTTGGTATACGACCTATTTAAGATGTTCTGAATCGAAATGGTCCTCTGGAAAAAAGTCCGAAAATGCCAGGTTCCCGAGTTATAGCCCTGTAAAGTCGCGAATGTAGGAATTAAGATTTTGTGAATTCTCTTCAATAAATCATTGATATACTTAGATCATATATGCAAATGTGTCATATGTCTACATATATAATGTACATGTACGAAATCCGACCAAGCAACCTCCACGTGGTGTACATCGGGTAGCGTTAATGCCGGCGGTAGAACACGAATGATTAAAATTATTCCAAAGAACTTTTTTCTCACTGATTATTTGAGAAATCCTCAAAAAAATAAATAATAAGTTAGTATGATACCGGAGAAGACGGTCGGTACCAAGATAGGGAAATGACTCATTTTCACGGGCTCACACGTGCATTTATGTACCCATCCGAAACGAATCATTTATATATGTATTGAAAGATATATATGTAGATATATGACACATTTGCATATATGATCTAAGCATATCAATGATTTATTCGAGAGAATTCACAAAATCTTAATCCCTATATTCGCGACTTTACAGGGTTAAATAGGTCGTATACCAAGTTTCAGAAAAATCCACGGTCACATTTTTTCCCATGATAATGGTGCGGCGTCCTTTGTAATAATTATTTATTATTATATTACGTTATGCACGGTTGAATATGTTTTAATAAATTAATTAATATAATTAATTGCTCAAATTACCAAAAATTACTAAATACCACAAAATTCCAAAAATAAACAAAAATCTAAATGTCAAACTTGTCATTATTGATTTAAACAATAACAAGAAATATTATGTTAAATATAAGTAAAAATTATGTTATTTAAATAAAAACGGTACTAATTATAGAAAATGGATATTTGTAGAATTATTATAGTAGTTTATATTGGAAAAATTGAAAAACTAAACTATGTGCATTAATTTGACGTTAATTTATGGCGCACTGCACTATAAAGTGGTTTGTGGGCTATAAAGTGACGTTTACGTCAAAGAAATTCGTGTATAACTGTCAAATTATGATATGACCTACATAAAAAATATTATAAGCATCACAGACGTGAAGTAAAGGTTATATAGGTATACTAATTATTTATGAATTTATTGATATTTTAAGAGTACCTAATTAGATATTTCAAATAATTATCGAAATATTTTCCAAATTCTTAGATTCTCAGAAGCATTCCTGAACTTAAATAAGTTATATATCACACTCCCTAAAGTCTAAAGTATTAACTGAATTACATAAAGTGTTATGCCCTGTTCAGACGAGGAAAGTTTTTACTTACAAATTTCTTGAAATAAATGTAAATAAATTTAATAAAAATAATTTCCCCGTATGAAACGATATTGACAGTTTAATTTTATGACAGCTCTAGCACTTATTGTTTTACTTTCAATAAACTTTTTATTGAAAACTTTCCTCGTGTGAACAGGACATTATAAAAATTTATAAATAATTGTTTAATGTAGTTTACTTAAGGCTTTTATTTCAAATAAATCGATTTCTTTATACTTATAGGAGATAATTTGTAAGTTACGTTGGCTACTTATATAATTAAGTAACAACTAAGTCATATAAATTTAAAAACTAATGGACGTTATCTAATCACTTTTGAAAATAAATACGAGCTTAATCTCATTTATTATTAAGCGGTGTTAACAGCAAAGTAACACGACAAGATGTAAGAAGCAAGTAGAAAAGTGTAAGAAAGAAACGAAACTAAAACTATTAAAGTAGTAGCGACCGGCACTAGCACTGCAGTTATAATTTATTCATTTTCAGATTTGCATTGCAAACATGCTGAAAAGATTTAAAGCACTTGTCTTACTCAAACAGAAATCTCTATTATTCATGGACAAGATTTCACACTTATTTCTCTACAACGAAATAGCACAGAAAAAATGTTTCAGGAGTAGAATACAATATTTGTACATTAAAACAATAATTTATTTATTAGTTTGTTTAAATTATTGTAATAGTGCATAGTGACATATTTTCTAAAAGTTCGTTGAATAACAATAAGATTCACAACAATATTCCAATTTTTTGTGTTGTTAAATCAATCAACGAGCTATATCTCAAAAACTGTTAAAGATAGCTTAAAAATCCACCCGGAATTGGATTCCTCACCCCTGAAACTAACTAACAAAATATTTTTCAGCCCTCCAAAATTCCTGTTTTTGATATTTCAGCAGGGTTCAAAAAAACCTGCTGAAAATAACTGAAAACCTTGTAACTCAGAAACTAGCAGAGGTACCGGAATGACCGACATACCATTAGATTCAGCATAAAATTCTCTATAAGTTGTGTTGAAAGTTGCGACCCATTTCTGGGTTAAACACTTGAAAAATAAAAATGTTTATTATACACTTTTTTCTTGTGCATATTTTTCGTAAGTTACGAAATCTCAACCAGCATTCGATATAATAGAACTAAAAATGAAATAGCACATTTTGAGAACCACTTTACAATTAGTATTTTGATTTGAACTAGAAGTACACAAGTAATCGCTTATTTATTAAATATGTACATACATATAGGTGGATTTATAACACGCACAGCGCATATACAATAATTTAGCACAACATAGCATATGAGTTGGTCATATGGAAATTAGTGCATCCATTTATAAGACGTACATCGCAAAAAAATTATTCAGCACAGCACACGTATTATTTATTTATCATTTATTCATTTATTATTTATGTCAAAGTCTCTTGTTAATATTATTTTTTTGTTAAACACGGTTTTGCATTGTTTTGTTGTCTATTATTAAAGAAATATTTGCAAAACACAGCAAGAAATACACAAAGCCTCCAAATCAAATGTCAAAACAACTAGGTATCATAACCAGTGTTGTAATAGATAAAAATATATTTTATCTAGATAAAGATGAAGATAACTCACTTTTTATTTATCTAGATAAGATAATAGATAACATTGATTTTTTAAAGATAATAGATAAAAGAAAAATACTTATTATCTAGATAATTTATAGATAATATAAAGAAATATAAAGGACATGTTATGAAGGGTATAAGCGGTACCAGTTGGAGAACCGGCAGCGTTGCAAGTTTGTGCGTTGTATGCTTGCACTGTTTGATTACATTTGAATTCGATAAAAAAAGTTGGTTGAAGTTAAAATTATTATCTAGATGATAATAAGAAATAGATAAAGATAATTCGAAATTTTATCTAGATAAGATAATAGATTCGTAAAGAAAAATATCTAGATAAGATAATTAATACATAAGGAAACAATATCTAGATAAGATAATAGATAAAAATATAGTATCTAGATGATTTATCTAGATAAAATTATCTAGATAAGTTACAAGACTGATCATAACCCGTCAACAATCTGTGTTTCTGTGCGATTTATAAAACCCCCGTGACAAAAATGCTGTGCGCTGTGCTGTGCTAAATTATTTTCTGTGCGTTGTGCGCAGTTATAAATCCAGCTTATCTGTCACACCTTTCACCTAATTTCGGTTCAGCTGCCTTATAGTGTAAGCCATCGATATAAATATATATTTTATTGTGTGTGCGGTTACCAGCTGCCAACTTACCCGTGGTTGTTAGTGGAGAGTGTACACCATACGATGTTTTTAAATTTTTCATTATAATTAAAATCACAGTTTATAATAAATTTCAGTTTCCGTTATACGTTTTTGTTAATAAAATGTAATATAATAAGCACGTTTACTCTACGTTACATTATTTCCAGGCAAGGGAAGTCTTTTTTTTAGTTCAACGTAAAAATAAATATTAAAATGTACAGGTTAAAAAATAAAGCAAAAATTATATTCCACTCATATGAACAGGTCTTTATATACAGCTCATTATGCTGAGTATTTAACATGTCTTGGCTAAACGTAAAGTTTGCAATAAAAGCAATGAAACAGCCTTTACTAAACTTTATAACCAACTACACAAGAATTTTATAAAATGTAATAACACTGTCATGTGTCATATACAGACAGCAAAAAAGTTACTAACGTTTAGTTGTTCACAAAAGTAAGTTGCAATTATTTTATTTATTTTGCGAGAGCTGCTACCAATGGGAAAAAGGCGAGAGAGAAAACTACAAAATGGCTTTGCTAATAAACAATTTGCGGAAAAAACGATGTTTCTATTTAGTGTGGTACAGTACGCGAAATAAGAGATAGCCAGAATGAATCGAGCGGACATAGATTATTTTTTGGCAGAAAAGTTCAGTTTTTCTCTTGACTCAGTTGCGTCCAGGCGAGTAATAAGTTGTCGAACTGTGACTCAGCTCTGTGTAGAAAACAGGCACATTCTTTCTCTCCCTTACAAAATAATGTCCGCGTATTGTAACATTTTATTTAGGTACATTGTTTCTGAAACTGAAAAATATTTGTTTAAAACTTTAAAAAATATATTAATTAAACTATTCTTAATCCAATGCCGCAAACCGCGTTTCGATATATCGATTAGTTTCCGAATTATCGCAATTTAATTTTTTTCAATTTACAACTTTGAGGCTGCGTTTCTCAAAAACTAAGCCCAATACTGGAGTGCGGTTTGCGGCATTGTGTTTCTAGCACTCTAATTGACTTAAGACCAAATTTTGAAAAATTTGAGGTACCCAAAAATTTTGACTCATGATATTTTGAAAATGGTAAGAGATGCAGTCTTGATTTATAGATTATTGGATTCTTTGCGCCGATTTAAATGGGTGTTCAAATTTTCAGCGAAAAATTCCGGCTGGTACATTTTTTATGACGAATTTTCAAAATCTCATGAAAATATCGATTTTAGAAAATCCGTCATATCAGACGGAATTTTTAGCTGAAAATTTGTATTGGGATATTTGAATAAGAATGCGAACTTAGTAGTATAATTTTGTACTTGAACAATGGTGCACTTGTGACTGATGTGCACGTTGTTGTATGGACACAAGTGATTAAAAGTGATTTCGTTTAATATTTGAAAATATTTCGAAAGGTATTGAGTTTAAAAATTTTTCATTGTAGTTTATTTGTTTTATTTTTGTAAGTATTTTGTAAACAACTAAACTAGAAATATAATAGAATTAATACATTAAATATAAACTAAAATGAATATAAATGTTAGTGGAACTAATATTGACGTTTATATACAACTATTGTTTAATACTACACTAAGCAAAATCTAAACTATGTAGATAACCTAACAACCACTTGCTGAATAATGCACTTAAAATGCAAAATAAAAACAAATTTACTACCAAAACTACAACAATAGAAAACATCATACAATATTCTATCAAAATTAGTAGCGTACACATAATAAAAACTCCGTCCAGAAGAAAAATACAACAAATTTCATTAATACACACTACAATGTTATGCTTATGGAAAGGTGAACAGCGCCATCTCTTAGTAGTGCAATATCCCAATACCCATGTAATTCGGCGTGAGGAATAATTCATCTTGGTAACAAAATTAAGTCCATGTGGCTTACCATTTTTTATATATCAACGAAAATTATTTTTTGGAAACCCAATTTTTTTCAAAATTTGGTTATAAGTCAATTAGAATACCAGAAACACAATGCCGTGAACTGCAGTTCGATATCGGGCTTCGTTTTTGAAATACGCAGCCTCAAAGTTAGAAATTGGAAAACATAAAAATCGCAAAACTCTAAAAACAAGCCAGATTCAGGTTAATCTAGAACCAAATTATACAAATTTTGGTTTTAACCAGTTTTATTAAAATCATGAAAATTTGAAAACGAAATAATGATGTCTTAATAATTGGTAAAGAAATAAACACAGCTAATTCAAGCAAAAACAATCAGATCTTTCGCTTGCATTAATGTAATATCCTTCAAAAATAACATCTCCTTAACGAGGAAAATAATTAAATCGACTTTACACCCCTTTTAATTCCGTAAATATCTTAACAATTTAACAGTGCAATTTAACAATATTACTAAGAGCACGGCGGGCGCAATTTATTTCTTAATTAAATAATCTCAAACCGGAAATAGGGTCTCTGATCCGATACGCAAAGGAAGCAGATAATCAGCCCAAGCCAGAAAGAGAAGAAGAAGAGAGAGAGGAACAAACAACGACATTTCCAAACGATTCTTACAAGAGTACGCCGTAAAAGAAGTTCAACCTTAGTGAATAATATAAGAATAGACAATATTTTAAGAATAAACATTTTACAATGGGGATTTCCACGACTTTTTGGTTTTTATATTAAAATATTAGAGCCGTATTTTTTTATTTTTGCCAACAAGTTACTAATAAGCCAGAAAAAATTTATAGTTTAAAAAATAAGTTCCGCGAAAAACGATGCCATGTGTGACGGTATGACGTCAACGGCCCTGAGAATATACGTTCACCGCGTTGACAAGGACCGAATACGATACGTAGATCTTACATTATTTCAACACAGTTCCGTCGTCCATTCCGTAGTCAAAACGACAAAAAACGATCTTGCACGAACAAATCTACTTACGGTTTGGTTTCAATGGAGCATTTTAATGCACGTTTCAAAAGAGTTATATTATTTCGATAAAAAGGTAATAAATCTATCAAAATTAACAATTATTAATCACTTTCCTATAACTTATATATGCTGAAAATTAATATTTTAAAAGTCGTATGCGTGGAAACCTCTATTAAATCATACTCGGACAGTCAAACTGACCACTTGATCGTTTTAAAGTAGTCCTGGCAGCAAAAATAATATCTCCGTTCCTGCTTTGAATTTCACAGGTCGTCGCACGGATTGAGGTCCTGACTGTGCCAAGATGAACCTTTCTGTAACTGGTAGTTAATCCTGTTGAGTGGTTAGCAACAAATTAATTCACGCATTTGAGTCAATTTGGGTATGACTGCCGTACATACTATGGGCCATTGGGATAGGCAGTATATTTACCTCTAGCCTCATATTCTATAAGGGAGGTATTGTGATGGGTCAAAATAAACACGATTTATGATCCATAGAATACGAATCTTTTCTATATGATGATGATTTTACTTCGAATGAAAAATTATATATTATTATCTACAATTTTTAGCATTTTGTAAATTGTTCTGTCAGAGTACTTTAGGAATTAAAGTATTATTTATAATTTAGAGTATGAAACTTCAGTATCTTGTTATCCATGAACCGTGATTGTTTAACAATTACTACGAAAAATTTAATTGATAATGACAGTGTCAGAGTGACAGTTCCAATAGTGATACATAATTCTTCTTCTACAGTTGACTTTGTAGTACCTATATATTTGTATAGTAGTAAAAAGAGTAGGGTATGGCGGGAGGTTTTGTGCTGGCCACATCAGATTTTTTACATGGTTGTTAGTATCAGTACGGACATTTATCGAAAACACATTTCTGTTTTTTGTGCATTTATTATAAATATAAATCAGGAACAAAATTACAAATAATGTGGAGAGTTTATTTAAAATAAACGTACAATTATCAGAAACCACATCCAATTTAAACTTTGTTACACTGGTACAATTTCCGGCTTTTTTCCTCGTTTTGCATTATGAATTATTGAACAATTGTCCTGGTAGTTTTAAAATATATTAGTTTTGTAACTAAAAAAACTATTTAGGACAGTGCAGTACAACTTTTTGTAAAAACTGTTTTATTCATAATCCCCTGAAACAATTGCAGTTGCCCCATGATCTATTAACTCGGGGACTGCGATGTAAAAACCGTAAACAGAAAAAGTTGCAATTTACAAATTGCTTTCTGTGTGTCTGTGTGTCTGTATGTGGGTCTGTAGCCCGTTGAAGCAATTAGTGGAGCATCTCATACGAGTTTACAATTTTCTGGTAAAAAAGGAAAGTTCAACTCGCGCGAATATCTCAAATTATTTTACCGCGGTCCGGCGGAATGCACAGAAACACAAACTTATGTTCTTGTGGGGAGAGTCTGTTGTAGTCTCAAATACATCTGTTTCCCACTTGACATGAATCGCCCGTGGGATATTTAAAAAGATTTTTAAGGGATATTACGTAAGTGTATATATAAAATAACATTCTCAATATAAACATCTCAGAGAATTACATGGGACACATAATTGGGATATTATTACCAAATTACTAACATTGGGATGTTACATAGATAATGTTACCAAGGACGTACATTAGCAATCGCTGGGATATTAATAGGATGTTAATATACCTACTTGATATGAATTGCCCATGGGATGTTTAAAAAGATTTTTATAATTTACTAAGCATCAAAAACGATAAGAACAGTTTAACGATGGAAGACAATTTTGTCTGACATCGGTAATTTCTTAACGTTCGTGATGCTTATATTAGTTTTTGCACTATTGGTCTTTTTTATCCATACGCAAATATTAATTTCTTCGTAATTAATATTAAATTTACTTACCGCTCTAGAACGGTAGGTAAGTAAAGTACTTACTTTTTTTAGCCTAGCAACCGGTAAGATCAACATACTGTCTTGGAAACAGGCATGGTAAGTTGATAAAAAAGACCAATTGTCCAAAAAGGGATATTACATACATACATACATACATACATACATACATACATACAATATATAGATCTCAAAGAATTACATGAGACACATAATTGGGATATTATTATTTTGGGATGATACATACATAATGTTACTAAGGGCGGACATTAGAAATCGTTAGGATATTAACAGGATGTTAATGGGCAAATATAGCAAATAACAAAGATGTTCTGGAGATTTTATTTTGTCAAGTGGGTTTATTTATATCACATAGAAGTGATGCAACAGATAGTGAATTGGCCGGATATCGGATATTCGGTTTATTCTTCGGCAGGATAGCCGGATATTCGGCGTTCAAAAACTAATTTGTTTAAGTTGATGTGCAAATTTATAAACTACTACATCTAAGAAATTTTTTTTATGAGAATAAACATTAATTTATAAAATGCTGGTAAGTAGCAATTTTTATGTAATTTCATACATATTTTATATTTTTTAACTATCCGGTACAGGCCGGATATCAATACTATCCGGTATTCGCGCGGATAGTGAATATATAGTCGAATACCGGATAATAACCGGATATCCGTTGCATCACTATAAAATATACTTACTACAAACGTATATCGATCTCTCCTCAAGTGACAAATGAATTTAGCTTATATAGTAAATTACCTAATTAATATAAGTAATCGTAGATAAATTGCAGTACCTATTCTACTTGAGTTAAATATGGCAATAATTAAAAGAAGACGACACTCATTTTTGACTCATTTCCATAGTGCTGAACTTAAATAAATAAATATGAACAATTTCTGTTTTTTATCTTATTTATTGTCATATGTCTTGCGTTGCCATGACAACGTATTCTAGGGTGTATTGTGCTTGTCGCCAGGGGTGACATGGGGTGAATGTACATACAAACATACACACACAACATATGGAAATGATCTGTTGTATTTCCGATCTGTCAAATGCAGGATTTCTTTGACAAAAGTTAGGAAAAAATTTAAGGGAAGAATAAGAAATGTTATTACGTCTGGACCCAAGCAGATTAATATTTTTGTAGAGAGGGCGAATTTGTACAAAAATCAGGGCTTGATATTAATTCTCGAAACGGCTACCACATTCTATAGCTTAAGAGGCCCGTACATAAAGTCCAGCACAAAACGTACTAACGTAGCGAGTGTTTTGTGGCCAGTACAATCGTATTTCAACAAGGATTATATACTTAAAGAATCAATTAACAGTTGTGCCTTTTAAAAATTTTAACAAAAAAATTGTACATGATTATAAAAATTCCGAAACACTTTACACGGGTATATCTCATGATAGAAATGCACATCTGTAGATCCATTCTTAATCTATTAAATGTTTATAGAAACATTACCTTGAAGTCAATAATAATCTGACAGTTTACTCGCAACGAAAACACGTTTACAGTATTTTTCAACTTCAAAATGACATTGCATAGCTAGGATGCGGCAAAGTACGAGTTTCGGGCTGGTTGCTGGTTTGAGGCAGCCAAAGTAGTGGAATAGAAAAAAATTAAAATCGAGAGTACTCTAGAAATTCTCTAAAAATGTAGACAGGCCGCTTAATCCAATGCCGCAAACCGCGTTTCAATATATCGTTTAATTTTCGATTTATCGCAATTATACATTTTTCAAATTTCACAAATTTGTGGCTGCGTTTCTCAAAAACTAAACTAAATATTCAAAATGATATTGCATAGCTAGAATGCGGCAAAGTACGAGTTTCGGGCTGGTTTCAGGCAGTCGTAGTAGTGGGGAAAAGAGTGGAATAGAAAAAAATTTAATCGAGATTATTCTAGGAGAAAATGATTTTAATTTCAGCAGGAACAGGACAAATATAATATAATAATATCTTTTATTTCAAATGGCGAAGTTCAGCAAATCTCTTCTTACACTTAACAATTATAAATATGAATATTTAATACAGAAGTACCTACTTAATGTAAACAATCAATTTGAATCATTATAAGATAGGTATAAAGTCAAATGATATCGAACACATTGGGATTATAAATTATTGAGTTGATTATTAGATAAATAATATCTCATGGCACGTTTGAGTGCAGGTAAACTTAACGTTTTCAAATCGTCCGAAACAGAATTGTATAATTTGGGGGCCAAATAGGAAAAACCAGATTTAAAGCGAGAAGTAGAAAATTTGGGAAATGTAGGCTTGATCGGAATCGAGTATTAAGAGAATGTAGCGAACCACGATATCTGAGATGATGAATAAGATAGTGAGGAATACTTGTAAGTAATATTTTATGCACAAAACATAGGAAATTATATTTTCGTCTGTTACACATATTTAACCATCCTAGTTGATGCAATTTATTAGAAACATGATCAAACTTACGCAATCCACAAACAAAGCGAACACGTGCATTCTGGACCTTTTGAATTCTTTGACTTTGACATTGATCTAAAAAAGAGCCATAGGGTCCACTGGTATTCCGTTTAGTAAATCATGAATCGGAGTTTAATTTATAATTTAACGATAATATTACGAGCAATTAGGCGCGCTAATAATTTAATACGCTACTAAAAAATAGCCGTAAAAGAATAATTTTCAGGGTAACTTTACGCCGAAATAATACGAAATATTCAAGAATATACTGCGCCGTAAAACATTTAGAGCTTTTTGCAGGATTAATAAATACTACATGATTTATAAACCGTTTAATATCTGGCGGGTTCCAAGCAGTTCAACATCGTAGAGTTTGTCGATTTCGCTTGAAAGTTGTTGGCCTCGCCGTTCACTTGTTATCGGCGAACAAATGAAGGGAATTTGGAAAAAAGTTGACAGTTTCCTGAAAAGAGGACCTAACGCGCTTTTTCAGCCATTGGAAATTTTATCGGACGATTGAATACGGAGAGATGCTTTTTTGATATTTAAATTTTGAAAATTCAGATGTAGGTCACTTGAGAATATAAGAATATTTTACCCAAACTTGGCAGCATGTGGAAACACTTCTTATAGTTAGTTTTGTAATAAAAATAAGGACTACTTTATCATATTTAAATGATGTGAACTCGAAATTTTAATAGATATTTATGTTATAACACGTCGTGTTATTAAACTCGACTTCGCCTCGTCTGATAATCTTCACGACTAGTGCCGTAATGATTGAACATACAAATTATCTAAAGAATCAGGTATGCTATTTTTGAAACTTCTTTAGTAACGAGAATGAGTTTTGTTATTTCATTATGGTGCTGAGTATCATACTGGATTCATTATGGTCCTTGGCCTATAATGAACGCTATTATGGTCCTAAAGTTGAGGCTTATAATGTTGTCATTATGATTTTGCAGCAGATAATAGTATTTTATATATTAAAGGACTAAAGTGCATGTTTTAATCCTTAGGGTGAAGTTTATTTCACGAAACGAAGGTGATGGATTAAAGGTTTTAAAGGTTTTTGCAATTATTCATCCTCAAACGAAAACGAATACAAAATAGTTTAAAATAATACACATTTTGCAAATTTTGAGAGTAAATTTTACGACAAATATTTATATTGTTACCATAGATACTCTGTAACAAATAGCACGTATTTACTTGACAACGGGATTTATTAATCAATTCCTTGACAACGGGACTAAATATGAAAAATAATTTCTTGGGATCAAATTAAGAACCTTAGTCCCTAAAAATAAAGACTAAAGAAGAGTTTTAGTCCCAGAAGTGCAAAAAATAATTTAGAAATCTCAAAGTAGGTATAAAATACTTATAATTCGAGATTTTTGTCATAGTTGGCCTTCATAATTTATTAATTATGAGTTCTAAAAATTTCTTTCAAACAATAGATTTTTTTCATATATCATGTAATTAAAAAAAAAACGAGTACAATAATAATTATTAGTCAAAAAGAAAATAGAACATTAGTCAAATTAATTGAAAATAAAGTACCTATAGCAACAATAATCGAAAGACAGTTACCTAAATAATAATTATTTCTATTTCTAGGAAACAATTATAGCATTTAAACTGAAAACAAATTATTTTGTAGTATTCTACTCGCCTTATACTAATTTTAATGATTTTGGCACAATTTTGGTTAAATAACGTATTACATAAATGATCATCCTTTTAGGCAAAGTTACCTACATAAAATAAAATTGAACCCTTGACTGTTGGACTCACGGTTGTATAAAATGTAAAACCCTAATATTTTATTTAAGTGTACCTAGCTAAAGTTTTTATACCGAAATAATAAAAATTATATTACCTTTCCAAATGTATCTGAAAGAAAATTTTATTACAATATTGAATTTTATCCTTTTATAAAAATAGTATCTGGTATTATAAAATGTATTATATTACGTAGAAATATTTTACAATCTATTTTTTGCTTGAATACGCTTTCATATTATATTCCCCTGGAAAACAATATTAATTTCGTTCGGGTGGCGCGTTTTGTATTTCTTTCAGTGTCTGGAAGGAATGTAGATTAAAAGTACATTTCAGAGTGAAGAAAAACTTCTTTAATCAAACGCTACGTTCATTTCAGTAAATACAGTTATTCAAATGAACTTTCAAAGTAATAGGAATATCGAAAACAAATTTAATCGGTGCGTGCTACATTCACAGAAAAGTTTTTTCTTTGAATTCATTTGAGAAGAATAATTTTACTTTGATTACATTAAATAATAAACACGGAATTGCATGGTAAATAATGAAATGGATTAAAGATTAGGACACTTAAAAGAAATATGCTGTGGCCAGCACACGACCTCTCGCCTAATTCTGCTTATTCTACTAATCTAATAAATAGTCTTACTTACATTTTAATAGTTTCATGTTCATGTAATATGTAAACGATAATGTAAACCAATATGCAAGCAAAACATGTCAACTGTACTGTCACTGTCATAGTAATCCAAATTTATGAATTGGTACCAAAATAAAATTGGTCTATTGAAAATCGTATTTAAACCTTCGATATAAGATTGGATATTTAAATATTTGATATTTTTGGAGTTATCGTTTCCGAAAAAATTGTAACACTCGGCGTAACGAACGAACGCACACATACACAGACATCATCTCAAAAATGTGTTATTCGTATTCTAGAGACCCTAAAACGTGCTTATCTGTCAAAAACTCACACTCGAAAATTTTGACCCGTCACAATACCTCTCTTATAGAATATGAGGCGAGAGGTGAAAAACGAACCCGTAAAAACAAAGTTTTTCACTATAAATCCTTTATAGGTATATGAGACTCGATCGATATTTATTTAAATTTTTGTTTTTTAACCAGATCGATGCAGTACATTTTGAGATAGCTAGCTGCCATTTTGTTTCAAGATGGCGGACTAACATTTTAATATACCTATGTTTCAAGACAGATTCTTAGCTATTACTGTACCAAATTTGAACGCAATAGTTACAGTACATTTTGAGATATCTGTCCGCCATTTTGTTTCAAGATGGCGGACTGGCATTTTAATATATTATCTATATCATAAGTTAGATCCTTTGCTATTACTGTACCAAATTTGACCGCGATCGGTGCAGTACATTTTGAGATAGCTAGCCGCCATTTAGTTTCAAGATGGCGGAGAATCTGAAATTTTGCCAAAGTGCATTTTTAGGTAACAAAAGTCTATTTGCAAAATTTCAGCTCTATAGGATCCCGGGAAGTGGGTCATTTTTGACCTATGTTTTTTTGCCGTACGTACGTAGACAAGACGATGAAGTTAATATGAAGGATTTAAAAATAGACCGTTAAATTTAAATCGTGTATACCGTTTTGTTTTACGGCAATAATTTTTTTCCTGCTACAAAAATATAAAATACCAAACTTAATTTTTAATAGTAAACATAAGCATTTCATTTAGGTACAAGTATACCATCAAAGTTTAAAACATTTTGTTCTATAAATACACAGTACTTAATTCAATTTGAAGTCCCCTACAAATTTTAATTAACTTAATAATAATCACTCTCAACGCACAATAAATTAATTTGTAAAAACGCTGTGCGTCATTTAAAACATACGTTTGAGTGAAGCTTTGGAAGCTTCGTCAATGTAGAGAACAACATGAGCGGGGAGTTCCCCATTTTTTCGATTAAGCTCACTGTGAGCTTTAATTGGAGTCCGCGCAAAAAATTCAAAAGAAATACCACACTCGTTGTACAATTAATTGTTGCATAAAGCACAATAGACTTTGAAGCAGTGGATTGTGCTTTAGCGCCCTTTGCACGCACGCCTATGGGTTATTTTACACGTGATTAACTGCCTACAAGTGATGGACTCTTCAATGACTTACAGTATCACCTTTAAAACAAATTACTGGAATTACGTTTCCATTAAAACGTCTTCTTTCTGCACTAAAATCTCTCCTGTACTGTAATACATATACATCATACCTACATAGTAGTTAGAGAGCCGTAATATAAAATCGCGCCTGTTTTTAGTACTTGCCAAAAAATTAACCCGTAAAAACAAAGCTTTTCACTAAAAATCCTTTATATAATATAAGACTCGATCGATAGTTATTTAAATTTTTGTTTTTGAACCAGATCGGTGCAGTACATTTTGAGATAGCTAGCTGCCATTTTATTTCAAGATGGCGGACTAATGCCTATGTCACACCAGCGTGGCACGAAACACGGTGCTCGATGTGGCATTTTGCTTCATTCAAAGCTGTCAAAAGGGTGTCACACCGGTATAGCAAAATGCTATACGAAAATATGTATATTGCTATGTTCACATCGTACTTTGAAGGTTTTTGAAAATTATTTTTGACAGCTGAGAATTAAAATTCATCAATTCTTTGTGTTAATTAAATCAATAATTAGTTCATATATTAACAAAAGCTTGAAGGGTTATATTCTTATTATCTAATTACTTACTGTTACTATTTTGACATCAATTTTTCACCAAATGTCAAAAATTATATTGACGACTCACTGTGAAATCAGCAACAAATTTCCATATGTCAAAATGCTCGATGGAATAGCGGCGATAAAATTTTAACGTTATTCATTTGTTCCATCGAGCACCGTGCTTCGTGCTATGCCGGTGTGACATGGGCATAACATTTTAATATACCTATGTTTCAAGACAGATTCTTAGCTATTACTGTACCAAATTTGAACGCAATAGTTACAGTACATTTTCATATATCTGTCCGCCATTTTGTTTCAAGATGGCGAACTAACATTTTAATATTCCTATGTTTCAAGACAGAATCTTAGCCATTACTGTACCAAATTTGTACGCAATAGTTACAGCACATAATGAGATATCTGCCCGCCATTTTATTTCAAGATGGCCGACTGACATTTTAATATACTTATATCATAAGTTAGATCCTTGGCTATTACTGTACCAAATTTGACCGCAATCGGTGCAGTACATTTTGAGATAATTAGCCGCCATTTCGTTTCATGATGACGGAGAATCTGAAATTTTGCCAAAGTGCATTGTTAGGTGACAAAAGTCTATTTGCAAGAGAAGTGGGTCATTTTTGACTTTTGTTCTTTTGACGATGACGACAAGACGGTGAAGTTAATACAAAGTATTTAAAAATGACTTATTGTATTAATTCAAGTCTTGTGCCTTCAAGAAAATGTTACAACCGGGGTATTTCAAACAGGACGCTATTTTAAACAAGTGTTTTAACAACATGTACCTACTAAGTGACTTTACTACTTCTGGTACTTGATATACATAATAAGGGTCACTTAAAGAAATTATTAAGCACCACGTCAGAAAAATTTACCGGTCGTACTGCTTCAAAGTGCTTCAAAGTGCGCAAATTGGGGGATGTCGTGGTGACATGTGTCAAGATGTCATGTGACGTTTAATTTCATGCGCACTTCAAATCAGTTTAAAGCATCTGGCAGACATGTGCAACCGGTAAATTTTTCTGGCGTACAGTACAGTAAAAACATAAAACATTTTTTTCCTCAAATGACTGGACTAATAAATTAATCAATAAATAATTTGATGAATAAATAAATCTTAAGGTAGAATCTAGTGAATAATCTGTCTCTCTTCGGGGTCATAAGGTCACATTATCACCCCCTCCTGTTTCCCTTCGATTTACCGAAACCAATAGCACGATGTCAAAGGCACTTTGTATGCCATCACAATCTGATATCGCAGTTCAGTGGTTTGAATTAACTTCAATGTTTGTTTTGACATAAACCATAACCAGCGTGGCTGGCGACAGATTCCGACGTTACCGACCGCGGTACTATTCACCGGGAGTAGTAAAAACAATCCGGTTAATCGTAATTTAAATCAAAATCAAAGTTGGCGTGAACGGTTACAGACCACTAGCGCACAATGGACTAAGTTCGATACGTGACGTGGTTCCTAATTTGTGGTTTTAAAATTGCGGGTTCATTGAGAGGCGCGAACTCTTTCACAGGGGAAGGTTTCACGAATTTAGCGCCATTTTATCTTTTTGCCAAACTATTATTATGTGGTCAATATCCTGTAGAGAATTCCATCCATACTTAAGCGGCCTGTATAGGTTTTTTCCGAATTACTACTCTCGATTTTACTTTTTATAGTCCGGTCGCCAAATGAGCAAATCGGCTTGGACCTTGAAGCTGGGTACAACAAATATTTTATGATTGATTCTAGTACTATTTGATATACTGAATCATAATGTGACGGGTGCCAGAGCGGCACCCCTGGGCAACTCCGGAAAATTCGAAAAGAAAATTGATTTTTTTGGTTATTTGCCAATAACTACTAAACGGGTAGTTCTACATTTAAGATTGTCCAGTGCATTAGTTAAGGCCTTAGTTAAGCCAAAATTTTAAGATTTTCTTCGAGAGAAACTTGAATTTTTATTACTTTTTTCATAAGTTTTGTGTTTAATGACCTGTAACTTCTAAACAAATTAAAATTTTGATATTCGGTTTCTTTTATTAAATTCTGCAAACAATTCTCTATAAGATGGATTGTATGAATTTTTTCTTGAAGGCCTTAGTTAAGCCAAAATTTTAAGATTTTCTTCGAGAGAAACTTAAAATTTTATTACTCTATTCATAATTTTTGTGTTTAATGACCTATAACTTCTAAACAAATTAAAATTTTGATATCCGGTTTCTTTTATTAAATTCTACAAATAATTCTCTGTAAGATAGATTATATGAAATTTTTCTTGAAGGCCTCAGTTAAGCCAAAATTATAAGATTATGAAAAAAGTAAAAAAAATTCAAGTTTCTGTCGAAGAAAATTTTAAAATTTTGGCTTAACTAAGGCCATCAAGAAAAATTTCATATAATCTATCTTATAGAGAATTGTTTGCAGAATTTAATAAAAGAAACCGGATGTCAAAATTTTAATTTGTTTAGAAGTTACAGGTCATTAAACACAAAAATTATGAAAAAAGTAAAAAAAATTCAAGTTTTTCTCGAAGAAAATTTTGAGCGCGTGTATCTCAGAAACGGTTAATCGAAGAGAGCAGTTCAAAGTGTCATTTTTTTGGAAATTTTGTTCTCTACAAAAATGCACTGGACAATCTTAAATGTAGAACTACCCGTTTAGTAGTTATTGGCAAATAACCAAAAAAATCCATTTTCTTTTCGAATTTCCCGGAGTTGCCCAGGGGTGCCACTCTGGCACCCGTCATATTATGATTCAGTATATCAAATAGTACTAGAATCAATCATAAAATATTTGTTGTACCCAACTTCCAGGTTACATGGCTCGGCGACCGGACTATTATTCTATTCCACTTTTTCCCACTACTACGGCTACCTGAAACCAGCCCGAAACTCGTACTTTGCCGCATCCTAGAAGTCATTTTGAAGTACTGTGAAAGTGTGTTCGTTCGTTAATAGAGAGAGAATGGATCTACAGATGTACCTTATCAAAAGTTTAAAAATTTATTACTATCATGAGATATAACCGTGTAAAGTTTGCATAAATTTGTTTATAATCATGTACAATTTTTAACCAAAATTTTAAAAAGGCACATCTGTAGATCCATTCTTTCTCTATTAAGGTGTTCGTCTACCCTAAAATTTTACAGCGTTACAGAGGTTTACGTTTACTTTAGCTATAATTGAAATATATGATGTTTTTACATATGAGTGTATTAAGAAAGGATGTCTTAATGCCTCTAGTTATTTATTTTTTGTCTTTGGCCTAGGAATTTAAAGTAAAAAATATTTAAAAATGACGTTTTTTGTCATTATTTGATACAATTTGATATGATATTTTTCAGGAATTATAAATGGTAAGAAAAATTTAAAAAGCAAGAAGCCTAACCTTCCTTTTTCGAATAATTTTGTTTTACTTAATTTCATTAAAAAATACAGAAATTATTATGGGAATACTGGAGCCATGTTTACAGTATTTTTCTACTTCAAAATGACATTGCATAGCTAGGATGCGGCAAAGTACGAGTTTCGGGCTGGGTTCAGGCAGCCGTAGTATTGGGGAAGAGAGTGAATTAGAAAAAGAAGTAATATCAAGAGTATTTTAGGAATTCGAAAAATAGGTAGACGAGCCTCTTAAAACCGTCCATGTACTGGCCACTAACTCTCGTTACGTTAATACATTTTATGCTGAATTTTAGGAGGTAGACAGGCCTCTTAATAAAATATGGTACTTAAGTGGTATATCTATAGGTAGACGTGCTTATTAATAAAGTAATTTCTCATTAAATATGTAAGTGACTTGTGTAGTTACCTATACCATTCATTCCCCTGCATAATTTGCGTGAATAATATATTATTATTTCTTGGTGTTTAGTTTACTTTATGTTTAATCTCATTACCCGCCAAAGATAACTAGATAATGATAACAATAATAAAACACCGTCAGATTCCATGGAAACCCCACCATCTGTTTTGTAACTTTCTTTACAATTTCACAAATTATGATAATTCAGACCAGACAACAGCCGGGTTTTCTCACCTCAAACAAAATTACCCTGCGGTGCATTTGTTTCGAGATAAAACATCTACAAGAGGCGCAGATTAAATCAATAAAATGTCAGAGGAAATAGAAGAAAACTGATACAGTACCATCAAAAAATTTCATCATTTTTCAATACTGCGTTTGTTATCAGTATTAGGGCGGATTCCTCGACATTGGGGGAGATATTGGTTTGCCTGGTAACTTATTTTTTGTCTGCAGGAAGCAATATTCAGCCAGATGTCTTTAAAAGGCTCGTGTAATTTCCATTTTCATGGGAAATGTCACTTTCCCTTGTACTCAGTTTATTTATACAATTATAATACTCTCCACTAACAACGTAACCGCACACACAATAAAATATACCTACAGGGTATTACTCTACTTCGCGAAAAAAATAGGCTACTTTTTTATTAAATATTTTTGAAGAAGAGATTAAAAATAAGGACACGTATTTTTTATTTTGACAAAATGTTTACAGCAAGTGCAAAAAATAATAAAAATTGAATATTAATAGTGACGTAAAGACGGCTGGAAGCAATGACTGGCCGTAAGCCATAGTACCGACACAAACGGCCAACCACAGTTTACATTCTTAATGCTTCCCTCCTCCTGTTCACGATAATGACGTCACATACAATTTTCATTCATAATTTACTAAAAAACATACATAATTTTTAAATAATATTTATATTTTTACATATATTTTCGATCTAACATTAGATCCATAGTAATGCAAGTAGCCCTGATGGGTACCTATACAGGGTGATACAAACTTCGTGCATATACAGGGTATTCCAAAACTTAGGACAAAAAATTAAAGGGTATATACTGTACGACGTGCTGATCATGAAATAAAAATAATTTTTTTTTAATTCGCAGAAAAATTGCATTGTAATATATAGGTATATAAATATAATATACGGATGAGTCAGCTAACTATTCCCTATTTGGATTTTTTATAACTTAGGCAATTTTTATCAGAAAGTGACGAAATTTTTGCAAAACATGAACTATCTAAAGGAATTTTTACTGCCGAAATTTCAAATCGATCAGACAAAAACTTCACGAGTGGTTCACTTAAATGTGAAAATTGGACCAATTAATCCAAAGTCTCCAATTGCAGCCCAAACAGTCGTTCTAGGAGAGTGCAAGGATTGTTCAGCAATCCAGTGGGGATTTTCATCTGACCAATACCGATGATTGTGTCTATTAAATCCACCATCAAGATGAAAATGTGCCTCATCAGAAAACATGATGTTATTCAGATGACCAGGGTTTTCATGCATTCGTTCAATTTCGTCTTCTGCAAATTTCAATCGGTTTGCTTTATCCTCTTCAGAAATTGCCTGCAGAATTTGAATCTTATAAGGATGCCACTTAAGGTCCTTTAAAATCCTACAAATAGTCGTTTGACTAATCATTAATTAATTAATCATTATTTCAGTCACAAATTAGGAAGCAATAGAGCAATAATGATACAACTTTGCGAACAAAAACTCAAGTGGCTACTGTATTTACAGTAAAAATTTGGCAGACTTTACACAAAAACTTGAGACTTTACAAACAAATGAAATAGGGAACACTTAGCTGACTCACCCTGTAGATTTGTTTCTTCTCTGAGAAACTATTTTTAGTCTTTTGCAATTGCAATACTTCAAAGAAATTAATAAAATAAGTAAAAAATGGTGCTGTATTTCAATTTAAGTGTTCAGTTACGTCGTATTGAAATTTTAAATCATAACTTTATAAATATAGCATCTTTGTAAGGTTGAGTTGGACAGAGTATAGACGTTCCTTTATCGTCGTTCTTCTCTATTTGCATGTAAATGTTTAAAAATACTTTCGAATATTTAATAAAATTTCTACGCGTACAAAATTATCATACCTATATAACCCAGGTGCGGTTCCACCAAATGTTGCTGGGATCCAACATTACAAACACTTGTGCTGGGAATAGGCCCGATCCTATAAACATATATACGTTTCTAAACCTTCCACAAGATTATTTCAACTTCTACGGTCGCACAACAATTTTTATATTAAAATGGCGACATACACAATATATCGGATACGATTATATTAGAGTATTAAGTACAAAAATTAACCTTTGTCAATTTATTGTTAAATATAATGTTATGTAGAAGTAATTTCCATATTAAGGGGCTTTTATCACAGTAAAAAAGTATTTAACAAATTACTCCCAACCTATTAATCCTATAAATCTAAAAAAAATACCATATAAAGATAAAGGCAGTAAAAATCTAGCTACGTTGTCGAATTTTTTAAATTGTTATTATTATTATTTATAAACAATTAAATAACAATAATTCTGAGAAAAACTCTTCGTAAGTTTGATTGCATTGTAAATTTAAATGTTTGTATCACATTATTATATAAAATTTTCAAATAGTAGTCGAGTAATTTGTTAAATAAATTTAAAAATTGTATGCGCGCTAGCCAATCAAATTGAGTATTTTCTAAACAAAAATGGAGCGAAACATAGCAATTAGATAAATAGAGACAACATGCGCTCATAAAACATAGGCTGTCAGCGCGGATACCTGAAATAACGAGGATTTGTGATATAGCAGCGCTGAGCGATAAAACCCCCTTAAATTTGAGTAAAATATTGTATTATATTTTGACGCCTTTTTTTAATAGTGGAATTTTTGTATAAGGTACAATGAAACAACGGTGATCTAATGATTTATTAGTTAATTGAGAGGGAAATTTTCTGTGACGTTATTATTTTGAACAAGAGAAGGGAAGGATATTAAGAATGTAACCTGTGATTTGCCGTTTTAGCTTACCGCAAGAGCCGTTGTTATGAGGCTTTCAGTCGTTGCTATGGCTTTACGGCCATTCATTAGTTCAGCGTTATTCACAAATATCATTAATTATTTTTGGGCTTGTTAATAATTTAATTATTTTGTTTCCAGGTTTTTAATTAAACAGTTTTGGGCCACTTTTTTCAAAGAAAATTTCATAAATTTACCAATTTTGCCATTGTACAATTAATTAAAATTTTATTTTATTCCAGTCATAATTAGTCAGATATCTATTATACAATTAACAATCCAGTCGTTTCAAAAATGTGCTTAGTGCTAAAACTACCCTTAAATTAAAAAAAAAATTATTCATAATTCCTGTATATTTAACAACATTACATAAATGGTTATTTTGTTTGATATTTGTATAGTTTCTTCCCAGTTGAAATGAATCGTCCATGGATGTTTAAAAATATCTTGTTCTTGTACTTGAAGTGATATTACGTATATCTATCCTATAGCCACATCCTGAGTACTCACTCAATACAAACATCTCAGAGAATTACATGTGACACATAATTGGAATATTATTGCCACATTACTAACATGGGATGTTACATAGATAAAGTTACTAAGGGCGGACATTAGCAATCGCTAGGATATTAACAGGATGTTAATAGGCAAATATAGCAAGTAACAAAGCGGGGTGTTCACATTCTTGAAATGTTCTGGGGACTTTACTTTGTCAAGTATTTAATAATTTAAAAAATGATATAACTATTAAAATATACGTAGGGGTATTTTTTCAATATTATGCAGAAAGTAGATGATCCTCTAAGCTCAGTTTAAAACTAAATAAAGTTAGCAAGTCGTTCTAGTTTCTATTCATTTATGTAAATGAATTTAGCGGTGCAAGACAAATGGTTAAATGTTCATTAAAGTAAATTAACTTTATAAAAACGCAGTTTCTTATCGACTTCTAACAGCGATGTTTTTTATCTGCGTGACAAGAATGTTAACCCAGCAGAAAACAATTTTTCTGAGGAAATGAAACTTATGGTGGGATTTTGTTCAAATCTGTTTTACAAATTTGTAAATCTTTAAATATTGAACAAAATCACATCAATAATTGTTGACAAATATAAAAATGTTCATATGCTTATAAATTTCATTGCGATTTTATATTTACAGTTTTATAGATCTGTAGCAACTACAGATTTGAACAGAATCCCACCATTAAAGACATGAGTTGCGAATAATCGCACAATCCACTGCCTCCTTTATTCATCTTTTTCAGTCGCCAAGGCAACAAAATTCAATATTTACAGCAAATAAATAATAAAATCCGAATATTTGTGCATCGCTTTACGTTTTGTAATAAGAAAGATATGAAATCTCGCAATAAATTGCCGAGAAATATTGTGTACATTTCAAGTGTATCTCAAATCAGAACACAATTTACTTTTACCTATTTTTATTACATTTGTAGTCAACTGTTTGACACAATACAATGTCATGTTTTAAAATCCTTAACCATATAATTTTTGGCCACGAAATTAATAATTATTTTAACTATTATTTCTAATTATATAAGTCAATGTGATTCACAGCAATGAAAATAAACAAAAAATTACACTTAAGAATAAAAAATAATCTTGGAAGTGTTCACAGCGGCCTTAAATAAAAATATACTAAACACATAAACGCAGGGATGGCAAAATGGCAAACATTTTATACAAACATCAAGGAGATTGGGAAAAATTGTTACATCTGTCTCTTTGTAAAATTAATAATCTTCAAAAGGTACCACTCGTGCTACGTCATCATATTGTTTTCAGTTGATATTGACTGATTTAATTAATTACTACGTACTAATGCAATGTAATTTATAAAATAATAGTAAAAAATATATTTTTTCGCCAACCGGACGTATTTGATGTAATTGTGTCATTGTTTTTTATAAAAAAATCTGTTGTGGCCAGCACATGACCTCCCGCCTTGACACTGTAATATGTGAATTTGGATTTAGTTAGGCTACTTTTTGTAATTTTTGTTATAGTTCTTCAAGCAAAGTACCGATTCCTATTGGCATTGAAATCAAATTAGCTCTTTGTAGATAAAATTTTTATTTTTATTACCTTATGTCCAGTGATAATAATAATGAATCGATGATACTTCTTGACTGAATACGTTTAATGGAAGGATAAAAAGATAAAAAACGTAATGGAATTCAGTCAGTTTTTAATTTATTATATTTCGCCTCCTACAGGTTCTAAGTTTCAAACCCAGTTAATAATTTATATTTAAAAATGGTGTCACAAAAATTTCAGAAACTGTGTATACGTCTGTTCATCTATCACATTGACATTTCATTTTTGTTTTTAAATTTTGTTCCTATATTATAATTTACAAATCGTGGTAGGTAAAATTACATATTTTTGAAAATTAATTTTCCTTTATTGGTAAGAGATATAGAAACGATGTTAAATAAATATTGTAAAAGATAATTTGTTCTTTCAAATGTCGAATGACAAATTGTAACTATCGCAGTATTTTCTATATTTTTTGCAAAAAATGTTAAAATGCTTCAAGAAAATACCATTTCCGGTTGGCAAATTTTTACCAAAATCTTATCAGCTCTTCATTAACATATATAAATGTATATTGCAAAATATTATAATTTTATGTACAGTAGAATTTGAGATAATGAATCAGAACGAAAGACTATAGTAGGCGCACATACAGACACACACATACACACACACACACACACACACACACACACACACACACACACACACACACACACACACACACACACACACACACACACACACACACACACACACACACACACACACACACACACACAGACATCATCGGGCAAATAGTCAAAATAGGTTCTAAAGGTGCTAAAAAGTGCTTATTGACAAAAATCTCGACATCGAATTTTTTCACGATCCCTATACCTCTCTAGGCGAGAGGTAAAAAGGAGGCCGCTTGGGGCTTATTTATGATCACCATAGCAATTGTACAAAAAGTAAATCTATTCTTCCTAATACAAAAAAAACATTGTTGTTGTCATGGTTATACATTTTAATTTTAATTGTTGCATAGTATGAGGATTATGTCAATGTAAATGAAATTACATCTACAAGCGGCTAGCAAAAAATATTATGTTTCATTCATACAAAAAATGCTTGTTTGTGACTCGTAAGATCGCCGAACTCCGCCGCGCGTCGTCCGGTAACCCTCGTGCCAAAATTATGCATTTTTTGTATTAATGAAACAAATAACTATTTATTTATCAAATACAGAGTGTGACCCAATCTGTGTAACAAAATTGAAGAGTGTGTAGAATAAATTGGACGCACTGATCATGAATCAAAAAGAATTTTGTTGAAATTCGTAAAATTAACAGTGGTATCATTTTGCGTACCACTGGTTGTCAAATTTAAAAACAAAAAAAGTTGAACAACAGTTATGCAGTATTTATTAGCGTAGGTATACATTAATGTAATAATAACAGAACATTTACAGAATGTCTCATTTACTTGGACTCATTTTTTAATTTGCGAATTTCAAAAAAATTATTTTTGATCCATGACCATGATCAGTGCGTCCAATACTATACGCCCTTAAACTTTATTACACAGGTTGACAGGTTGGGTTACACCCTGTATAATTTTAGTACATTTTAGCCAATGTATTAATGTACCTCGTGTTTATATTAAACAACAGGGAGACAGTACATACAGAGGTTTTTTAGTAAATTTAAAATTATAATTAGTATTAAGGAGGTTGGTGACCGTTTATTAAAATGATGATGAAAGGCTGAAATTTATACAGTGCCTTCATTTCACTATTTAGATTCTAAAAATTTTTTTTTAAATTTTCGTCTATCCGGTTTTTGAGTAATTAAATGTTGAAATTCGCTCGTTTTACATGGACTCTTATGGCAATTCACTAAATATTTGTTTAAACTATATGATAAAATGATGAAAAATTCACAGAACTTGTATTAATATTTCCAATAAACCTTTAAACATAAGTTCTTGAAGATTTTGTAAACTTTGTCTAAACCATTTGCAAGTTATTTAAAAAAAATGTAAGCATGTCAAGCATTTTTGATTAGGGAATTAGTAATTATTGTAAAAATAAATATCACAGCAATGCAATGACATCAGCCAACGTGCGTTGAGGCGTTGAGCTAATTTTGTTTTACATTATCAAAAATATTTTTATTTTCATATCCTCCCTCTAAGGCTAATGTCTGGGTACGCCACTGCAGGTGTCCCCAACCCCCTTAATTTAAATACTAACAATAAGACACAAGATTGAAGTTTATGTGTATATATTAAATTCTTCAAAAAAAGACACGTGGTGATCACAAAAAAATAAAATGTAAAAATCGTATCAAAGTACCTCTCTCTCCCCTATAACAGCGAAATATTTAATTGGAATTTGTTTTTAAAATTCCTTTCTTCAGAATTTCATTAATAAACCTGGCATATGTATTAACAAAATTTAATATTAACAATTCAATTAAGCTTAACGCAGCTGTAAAATCGAAAGTTGGAGCTCAGCGTAATGCAGAATGGTATCTAATTACATACTTGACACTTAGAGCAAAGTTAAAGACAGAAAGCACGGTTAAATGAGAGCCTATTCCAACAAAAGAAACTTGAGAATTTAATAAGAACAAGTGGAGATCCAGATTATTGCCTGAGTTTCATTAAAATTGTTAGTAGGTACGTTTTACATGAAGTAGTGCTTCACTCATTAACACAGGAGATGAAATTCTACCTCACCTTCAAATACTATACAAGATGTATCATAAGCGGCCCGTCTATGCTTTTTCCCGAATGCGTAGAATACTCTCGATTTAAATTTTTGTCAATCCCACTACTACGACTGCCTAAAACCAGCCCGAAACTCGTACTAGCAATGCAATGACATTTTGAAGTTGAAAAAACGAACCCGTAAAAAGAAAGTTTTTGACTATAAATCCTTTATAGTATATATGAGACTCGATCGATATTTATTTAAATTTTTTGTGCCCAGATGTTTGTTTCGTTTTTTATCGCGTAAACACTTTTCCGGTACTAAATTTTACAGCCCAGTTTTTGATGGTGGACTGACATTGTTATATGCCTATAATATTAAATTTGATCTTTAGCTGTTACTGTACTAAATTTGAACCAGATCGGTGCAGTACATTTTGAGATAGTTATCTGCCATTTTGTTTTAAGATGGCGGACTAACATTTTAATATGCCTATGTTTCAAGACAGATTCTTAGCTATTACTGTACCAAATTTGAACGCAATTGTTACAGTACATTTTGAGATATCTGTCCGCCATTTTGTTTCAAGATGGCGTACTGACATTATAATATATCTGTATCATAAGATAGATACTTGGCTATTACTGTACCAAATTTGACAGCAATCGGTGCAGTACATTTTGATATAGCTAACCGGCATTTTGTTTCAAGATGGCGGAGAATCTGAAATTTTGCCAAAGTGCATTTTAGGTGACAAAAGTCTATTTGCAAAATTTCAGCTTGATAGGATCCCGGGAATTAGACAGAGATGACGGTGAAGTTAATATAAAAGATTTAAAAATACTGTGTTTTCGTAGCGAGTAAATTTACTTCAAAGGTAATGTTTTTGTAAACATTTAATAGAGAAAGAATGGATCTACAGATGTACCTTTTTAAAATTTTAAAAATAAATTCCTATCAGGAGATATACTGGTGTAAAGTTTGCATAAATTGGAAATTTTTATAAATTTTTCGGATTTTACTTTTTTTCAATTCCACTCTTTTCCTCACTTCTACGACTGCCTAAAACCAGCCCGAAACTCGTACTTTACCGCGTCCTAGTAATGCAATGTCATTTTGAAGCTGTAAAAGTGTTTTCGTTGCGAGTACATTGTTTAAGATAATGTTTTTATAAACATTTAATATAGAAAGAATGGATTTAGAGATGTGCCTTTTTAAAATTTTAAAAATAAATTTCTATCGGGTGTACAGTTTGCATAAATTGGAAATTTTCATGAATTTTTTGGAATTTTATAATCATGTACAACTTTTTTATTAATATTTAAAAAAGCACAACTGTTAATATATAATCCTTGTTAAAATACAATTTGAGCATTCTTGTACTGGCCAGAAAACAACCGCTGTACGTTTTATGCTGGATTTTAGGAGATAGACATGCCTCTTAAGTTCAAATAAGCGTTATAGCTTTTGTATGCATGTGAGTTTAAATTTTGAAATATTCCTTTCTGGGGTCAGGGTCATCTCTCTTATAGAGCGTTGTTATTTCCACGAAAATCTCAAAGAAAATCTCGACTAGAGTTTCTTCAAGAGCTCGCAACGCCGCACGCAATGTTATATATTATTTTAATACGTAAAGTTGGGGTTATTTATAAGTTAATAACCTATTGACCTACTAAACTAAATATGTCCCTCATTTTAACGATTAAAATACGCAAAGTATACCAAACATTACAATCAGTTTACTGGAAAAATTTTACCCACAAAATTCCCAAACGAAATAGTCAAGTAATATAATAGTTATTTATGTATTAAGGGTGTAAGGAAGCTTTTATGGCTTGAGACGTGATTTTGATCCCGAGGGCTAAAAACACGTCAAGAGCCATAAAAGCAAGTTACGCCCGTGGTACATACCCAACTTTATGCACGGTTCAATATTTTCTAATATATTAATTCATATAATTTACTTGTTCAAATTAGCAAAACTTTCTAAATTCTTTGACTGTTGCCAAGATACAAAAAAAAATCCGGAAATAAACAAAAATCTAAATGTCAAAGTTGTCATTATTAAATTAAACATTTACAAGATCATTTATGTTAAATGCAAGTAAAAATTATGTTATTTAAATAAAAAATTTGATGTGGCCAACACACGACCTCTCGCCAAATTCTGCTTATTCTACTAATCTAATAAATAGTTTTTATCTACGACTAATGTATAACATTAACATTAAATGTATGATGTTTGCTACATAATACCATGTAATAATCCCGTAGAGAATAATACCAGGGAATAATAGTCAGTATTCCCTCCTCAGCACCAATCAGAAAATTACTTTGCCTGAATCAATTTCTCCGTGCACATTATTTTTTTAAAACATTGCAATGTTTAATGTTGTAACTATGGTGATAGAGAATTGACATTTGGAAATGTCAAAATTTTAGCGTTTTGGTATTTATTTTACTAAAATCTTGTCCATAAATAAGTTAGTCGTAGATAAAGTACAGTATACAACTCGCTATAATGGCTATTATTCCCTCAGATGATTAAAACCCTCGCTCGCTTTGCTCGCTCGTGTTTTAAACTTCATCTTCAGGAATAATAGCATCCATTATAGCGTCGTTGTATAATATACTATACTTACATTTTAAGTTTCATGTTCACGTAATGCTGGGTCCACACTTGAACATTTTAGTCCGAACGAACAGAACGAACTGAACGCGCAGAGCAGAATAGTCTGAACAAAAGCTCGTTGCGTTCGGCAGATTCGCCGAATTATTGGTTTTCCAACATGCTTGAAGCATTCGCAGTGAATGTCAATAATGGATTTCAACAGTAGCATTTTGGTGTTTTTTTAATTATTTGTAAGCTAGAAAAAAATAAGAAAAGGCGAAGAAATATGGGGTAAGAATAAAATGCTCACCATTGCTGACCTTGTGTATTCTTAGTTAAATTTGTGGCTTCTGGCGTAAATATAAGGCGTTTTATATGTATGCCAGGTAATTCAATTTTGCTGACTGCTAAAAACTTTAAATGACATGCTGACCATTGCAGAACATGTTTATTTTCTATCAATATTCTGATATTTGGCATAATTATAAAAATTTAAAGTGTTTTATATATAAACCAAGTAATTCAATTTAGCTGACCGCTAAAAATTTAAGCTGACCTACACTGACCACAAATTTAACTAAGAATACACAAAGTTCAGCATTTTTTTGGGTCAGCATTTTATTTATATATCCAGAAATGGGTAATAGGACACTTTATTATTTCACCTATTTTCATCCAAGCGTCATGTTTTAATAAAACCCATGCTTAGGGTTTCATAAGACATGGTGTTGCTCATAAATGTCTATTAATTACACTTTTCCCTGTCCCATTCCATTTTCAACACACAATAATTTATAATAACCTTCAAATACACACAATACAGCTGCATGTTTATACAACGAATGCTGCGATCAAGGCGATCAGCACGAACGGTGCGAATTCCCGTCAACTGAATGATTCGGCGAACAATTGTTTTCTTTGAGCAAGTCCGATTTACCGACAAGCAACGGAAAACATTTGGCTCGTTCGGTTCGGCTCGGAGAGACGTCCACATTAGGCGAATTCGGCTTGCGCGTACTGCTTGTTCGGTTCGTTCGGACTAAAATGTTCAAGTGTGGACCCAGCATTATATGTAAACGATAATGTAAACCAAGATGCAAGCAAAAGATGTCAATTGTACTGTCACTGTCATAATCATTCAAATTTTATGAAACGTGCTTATTCACCAAAACCTCATACTAGAAAATTTTGAACCATTACAATACCTCTCTTATAAAACATGAGGCGAGAGGTAAAAATGGTACAACTAATTATAGAAAATGGTTATTTATAGAATTATTAGTAGTTTTTATGAGGAAAATTGAAAAACTAAATTATTTACATTAATTTGACGTTTTTTATGGCGCACTGCGCTATAATGTGATCCGTGGGCTATAAAGTGACGTTTACGTCAAAGAAATTCGTGTATTAGTGTCAAATTATGATTATGACCGTGCATAAAATATTGTTAGTTTCATTTATCCTTTAAGTATATATTTATTGTGAAAATATATTGCAATTTTGGGGGTTTAATATTTACCGTTTATTTGAAGATGCACTGGTATCAAAAAGTTCCTTACCTGTAACAAAGAAAAACAATATTTTAGTATTTATACATATTAATTTTTAATATAATAATATAGCTTCTAAAATCAAGCGAGATGTTATGTGCTGGCCACATAAGATAAATTTATATCACGGACAATTAATACCTGTGAATATCTATGCCGATTTTAGAAAGAGCTATCTATTATGTATGACATGAAGGTTGTTAGTTGTTAATAAATGAATAAAGCCCCCGTTATTAGTCATGTTAACAAATTCTGTAGTCCTCGCGAGCATCATTGATTTTCCCAAGACTGCGAGCCATGAAAAACTGCACTAAATCACTTTTAAAACGCGCAATTAATTTATTAACGATGCAGATCGCAGCAGGCGCTCTTAAGTTATTCATGGCTCTCTGGATGCGTCTGTAGACGACGACGTCTTTAAACGACAAGAAAAGCTCACAAAAAAATTAATGCATGAAGAATTGTGCTGAAGAAATTGGTAATGCATTTAGGAGGCATTACGACACCCCCTGTGGGATACTTATTCTTGATAAAATAATATACATTTAACCAAGAAAAATAAAATAATCACTTATAATTCCATAAGTAGTCCTCGTTATGTCGATTATTTTTCTGGTAGTATTACGATTGTTGCTTCTTGTGCTTGGATATGGATGTTACGAGTGCGCAGCACGAGTAATATTCGCAAGCACAAGATACATGAGTGTATAATATACTACCAGAAAAATAATCTACTTAACTATGACTACGAATGCTATTCAAGAGATTATTCATTCAATCAGATCCAGTTTTAAATTAAAAGGCAAAAAATGCAGTTACCCATGATTTCAGAAAACAAGTATTTTGATAAAATTTAGACGTCAAATAATGTGTTTTATGTGTTTTTTGGTGTTTCTTTACAAATAAAATAGTGAATTTCAAGTGAAAAATGTTCTAGACCTTTGAAGAAAACCTAGAGATAGAAAAGGTGCAATAAAAATGGCAAATATAGATTATAATAAAAAAATTCATTTGTTAAATAGTCACCTAAAAGTACCTACTAGTAGTGAATAGTCGACACACAACCTTACTAGTACAAAATAATCAAGTCTACTGATTTTGATTGACTGTGAAATTCAATATTCTGCATTTTTATTGATCTTTTTTGACAGATAACAGTTGATGTAAATAATCATTTTTATCCAACACCTCTTAATAAAAGCATCATAACTATGGCGATTTTAAACAAGCAAAGTAAAAAATTATCCACAAGTGGCTTTGATCAAAATTATACCCACTTGTGGGTAAATTGTTACTTTGCTTGTTGGAAGTCAACATAGAAACGATGTTTTAAGTTAAAACCTAATATTTTTAAAATATTTAAGAAGTTATTAAGAGGTGTTGGATAAAACGTTATACTTCACACGTGGGCTTAAAGGAATGATCCACTCAAGAAAATTATCTCACTCAGCCTTCGGCCTCGTAAGTTAAGATTTCTCTCGTGGGTAATTCCTTACTTTGCCCACTCGTAAAGTAAATAACTATTATTTTCAAATAGAATGAAAAAGTAACAGAGTTCTCAGTCTTCAAAGTTAAATTTATTTATTAACAGATGATAATCATCACCGACGTTTCGGTAGCAAATCTACCTTCCTCAGGATTAATTATCAAAATCTTGAAAAATTTAACATTTAGTTACATAAAAATTGAGCAACTTGTCATAATTTAAAACATACACAAGTTGACAAGTGTTTATAAAAAACAATAAGCAATAGACGATTTCCATTTAGGAATCGATAGTGGTTGAACCATTCTAACAGCAGAGATAACTCTAGATTTGATTAGTATTTTGACGGTGTAGAAGGTTTATTTACATTACAATAAACAATAATACATACATTTTTTTTGTAAATATCTAGTTTTTAAATCATGCGTAGTCTATTGACATCTACAGGGATCGATGCGGCTTGAAGAAGCCCACAAATGGGCGTAGCACCCAACAAGTCATAATTTTTCATTCGTGTACCAGTGTAATTACTTCATGTCCAACTATGTCACGCTATTTTGCGATTACTACGTTAAAAAATTTCTTCAAACATTCCGGAAAGTTATTTGTACGAACTATAATTGCAGCGGAGTAGTGACCTGTGGGGTGACCCACCCAAACAATGCCAGATTAATGATCCACTCAACCCTTAGTACAACTCAGTTTCGATAGTTTTATTTATGAACGAAGGAATTTAAAATTGTCATATAATTTATTGAAAATGATAACTGAAAGAAATAGAAAAATATATTTTTTCTATTTGGCGTTCACAAAATTAAATTTGTGAAATGCAACTGAATGTCGCCAAGGTTCACTTTGTGACACGCAACATATTTTATTAGAAGGTTGGTATCGGTAATATCAATTGTTATACGTCAGACCTCAGAACGGACAAATTTAAGTATCTTTTCAGTACCTCTAAATTTGATTTGTTTAATTAATTGGTATTTAGTCAATAAAATTAATGAATCTAGTAATATCTTATACAGGATCCGGCTTATGGACGGATGGTTTTAAAAAAATCATAAAATCGGTAATTTTTACTCAAAATCAAATTTATTTACGGATTCGGGTTCGCAATGAAATAGCATTTGTGACAATTAAGTGAGGAAAATCACATCAGTTATGTGGTGACCGTTCTTGAGGATGCATTGCTGGCGGTGTTCTTGGAGATTTGCCCCATATTTACCAATCCCTATTTACCACCGTCCCTTTTTTACCACCGTAATTCTTTTACCAATCCATTTTTACCAACATTATACTTTTACCAATCCATTTTTTACCACTAATTCTTTTTACCACCAACATATTTACCAACGTGTTTTTACCAATCCATTATTACCACCGTCTCTTTTTTAACAAAGCTAACAAAACCGTACTAAGCCCACAAACTCGGTTTTGGTATTTACTACACTAACAAAGCTAACAAAACCGTACTAGAGCCCCACAAACTCGGTTTTTGTTTTTACTACACTAGCAAAGCTAACAAAACCGTACTAGAGCCCCAAAAACTCGGTTTTGGTATTTACTACACTAACAAAGCTAACAAAACCGTACTAGAGCCCCACAAACTCAATTTAGGGTATTTGCTACACTAACACAGCTAACAAAACAACCGTACTAGAGCCCCACAAACTCGGTTTTGGTATTTACTACACTAACAACACCGTACTATAGCCCCACAAACTATTAATAGTAAAACGGAATAACGGGTAAAAAAGTATGGTGGTAAAAGTTGTAATGGTAAAAACGGAGTGGTAAAAATGTATTAGTGGTAAAACGAAATAGCGGTAAAAAGTATAGTGGTACAAATGTGCAGAGGTAAAAGTTGGAGTGGTAAAAATTGAGTGGTAAAAAATGGGTTAACGGTAAAACAGGATAGCGGTAAAAAATAATGGTGGTACAAATGCTGTGGTATAAGTTAGAGTGGTAAAAATAGAATGGTAAATATGTAGCACAACGGTTCTTGGATGTTAGCGTAGACTCTCTCCAACATCGCTTCCTCAACTTGGGCGACTTCCATGCGAATTGCCTCCTTCAATTCGTCCAGGGTTCGGATCTTGTTTTAGTTGTGCTTGTGCACATGTCTAAAAATTCAATATTGTAGCACCCTATTTTGCTCTGAATTGCATAGCAAGTGTATAGCTTAAACAAATACTATAGTTTAATAGCGAATTACAATTGAACGTCTTCTGCACCGAATATAATAATTAACGAATTGTGGATCATGCCCTCTGATGTGTCTTGACGGTATGACCGGAAGCAGAAGTATCCTTCCGGCGTGGGTGTGCGCATGACGGAAGTGCAGCCCAGGAAGTGGTGCGTTTGAAGGGTCAGGGGTCATGCTGAAGGAACAGTGGCACTGAAGCTGAAACTGAAGCTGAAGCCCCGATGTAGGTCAACTATGTAAGTATCATGTTTTGTATTTGACTGGAAACTAAATGAGATAGTCCAGATAGTTCTGCGGATGAAACTACCCGACATACGCGGAATTTGAGAGAAGACATGAATTTGAAGGGTTTATCTACTAAAAGAGCATGTTTTTGAGAGAAAAAATAAACAGAAAATAGTATAGTGTCGAAATATACATCTTATTTGGGGGTGTTTCATTTGCGGTATAACCCGACTTAGCAATTTTAAATTGGTAAACAATATTCAGGAAATTTTGCTTCGCTATCTTGAAATAGCGTATAAAGAAGTCGTCCAGCTCGGTTTTTCTTTTGACACAGTTGTGTTGAGGCGAGTAATAAGTTGGCGAACTTCACATCTTTCTCTCCCTTACCGCGTCGGCTAACAAAATAATGCCCGTACTATAACATTTTATTTAGGTACATTATTTCTGAAAATAAAAAATATTTGGTTCTTAAACAATTAAACCATTCTTAACCGCGTTGCGATATATAATTTCGTCTGAGATATCGAAATTTTAAATTTTTTTCTATTTCACAAAGAGGCCGCCTTGATTTATAAATATACGCATCATTAGCTGAACAGCAGCTACAGTAGTCCAACGCTTGGTGCAACGGTCAGCGCTTCTGACAAATTACAAATTTCTGAATAAAGATCTTAAAGAATGCTTCTGACTTCCACCGTATGGTCCCGGGTTCGATTCCCGGCCGCCGCAACTCTTCATCGCGTCTAAGGCAGGGCATGCCTTACAGCCTTACTGATGAGTCCAAGTAAGCATGCCCATGACGAAACGCAACAATCTCAAGGCTCACAAACGCCAAAAAAAAATTAAAAAATCGACATTTTCTTACCCTTAAAATTTTTTCAAATTTTGAAAATCCGTCATAAAAATCTGACGTGGCCGTTACAATACCTCTCGCCTTGACATTGAAGTATTATTATTTAACCTCGTATTTAACCAAATATTAAGCTTTAATTTAAATAAAATACAACAACACCGTATAACATTTGATATAATAATATAAAATAATCATACATTATATTATTTCTGTTTATCTGTCACATTGACAATTTTTATTTTTGTTTTAAATTTTATTTCTATTTCGGAATTCACAAATCGTGGTAGGTAAAATTATATATTTAAAAAAATTATATTTCTTTATTGGTTAAAGATATAGAAACAAGTAAGATTAAATATTGTACAATGTAATTTCTTCTTTCATGTGTGGTATGTCAAATTGTAACAATCGCATTATTTTATACAATTTTTGCAAAAAATGTTATAGTGCTACAAGAAAAGTGCCATTTCCGGTTGGTGGATTTTTACCAAAATCTTTTCAGCTCTTCATTAACATATATAAATGTATAATGCAAAATATTAGAATTTTATGTTCAGTAGAATTTGAGATAATGAACCGGGACGAAAGGCTATAGTAGGCGTACATACAGACTTTCATACACACACACACACACACACACACACACACACACACACACACACACACACACACAAACACACAGACATCATCGTGAAAATAGTCAAAATAGGTTCTAAAGGTGCTAAAACGTGCTAATTGACAAAAATCTCGACATCGAATTTTTTCACGATCCCTATACCTCTCTGGGCGAGAGGTAAAAATGTAGGTACCAGCTGGAATTTTTTGCTGAAAATTTAATTTACCCATGTAATTCGGCGCGAACAATCCAATAATTTATAAATCAAGACTGCATCTCTTGCCATTTTTGAGAATTTAGTCCATGTACCTATCTTACCATTTTTGAGGTATCAAGAAAAACTATTTTTTGGAAACCGATTTTTTTTTTAAATTTTAAATTTTTCATATTTGGTCGTATGTTCAATAAAGTAGGTACCTACGAGAATCACAATTTTTCAAACCGCAGTTCGGTATCGGGCTTAATTTTTGAAATATGCAGCCCCAAAGTGAGAAATTGCAAAAGTGAAAAATCGGAGAAACTCCTAATATGGGCGATCTAGAACTAAAATTATTAAAATTTTTACACTTTACTTTAAAATTTCTTACATTTTCATTAATTCATATTGTACTACGACGTGCATTTTAAAATCATTACGACACGCTCATGCTGCGTGTTCGATTCACATTCCCGCACGGCCGTTGTACTGTATGTAAGATGACATTTTCGAAAAGTGCAGTAAATGTCGGAGTGCGAATTTCGGTGGTAAGAGTAGAAAATGATTTTTCCCACGACCGTAAACGAAAGTTACCTAGCTTCTAAATTAAACAATGTCGTACACTCTTTCAACCCGTTAACATAACAAACGTGTTTGTCGTAGATTTTTAATTTTAACTTCATCTTTCAGTATCTGACATTATTTGATCATTTTCCAATAAATAGAATTATTCCATTGTATCTTGTAGTCCATGTTCGTGTCACATTTGTTTCTAGGTAAAATATAAATTATGACAGTGACAGTTGACAACAAAATAAATTACTGTATAAAATGTTACGTTTCCGAAACGTTGTATTTTAAATATAATAAACAGAATTTATATCAAATAAATAATAAATTTATTAAATTGTCTAATATTTATGGCCGCGAGAGAAATTTTCTAAGTCGGCAAGCCTCGTGCGTTAATATCCTCCTTCACACGATATCATCATTAAGTCCATTTTACATTGAGCAATATTGCAAATTCAAGTGCAACTTTTGACAAATTTATTCAATACTGCAGAGTGTAATACATAAATTGCACGCTCAACAGGCAGAAGCAATCCTGAAGCAATCTTGAGGCAACGGTTGCATGGAAAAGAACATGTTTTAATTTTTGTAAGGCTTGCAGGCAATTCACAGTTATTTCTAGTTATTTTTAGTTCGTTTTGATGCTACCAACTGAACATAAACGTCAAAAAGATTAATTTGTGTTTGAAAGTTAGTGCGTTAGTGGTTCTAATGCCATTCTATCCTTATTTTCCAACAATATACAATACAACAAATCCAAGAGGTTAAGTTGACATAATATAGTAACAAAATATTGGTAAATTTATTAATACATTTATACATTAAATAAGTAACTGCAACTGCATGTTGCTGATGTTGCTTAGTGTAAAATAAAAAAAATGTCTTCTGCAATTTTCTTGTTCAACTCTGACTTGAAGATTGCAGTTGCCCGTTGCGCTTGCTCAATGTAAAATGGGCTTTAGAAAAAATAAACAAAAAGATTGTACAAAAACTTGCAGAATATATTAAATTTCGTAGTAAAGGTACCAAATAAGTACGTCAAATATATTCTAAAAGATTAACCGTGCTTCTAATGGCCAAAATGCAGAGTACAAAATATTCTGACAAATAAATTTGTCTAGTACTCAGCCATGAAAGTTGTGTTATTTATTAGAAATAAACCAGCAGCCACTAGAAATAGAACGGTATTACTTAACTAATCTATGACGAATGATTTAGTGGATCATATCACGGAACCCGAGCAAATCTTAATCGAATTCGGAGATATTTCAACGAGATAGCGCGTTGTTTCATTAGCAAATTGAAGATTGAGTTTTCCAACAACGGAGTATCAATAATACCAGTTCATAATTGATTAAATGATATTGTGGTTGCTACATAATGCACTAATTATTAACTGTACAATTGCACCTCCTGGGGTAATATTCTCTTTCAAATGGTCAATATTTGCAATACTATAGCTAATCATTTGTATTGTCCCATTATTAATTTCTATTAATATTCGCAAATTCCGGGAATAAGCCGAAATAACAAATTATTAAATTCCTACTGACTGTGGGCTAACCAATCGTTGATACAATAAACATTGAATCATATTGCAATTGCAAATTATAAACATATTCTGATTTTACATTTTAATTAAGAGGCCCGTCTACTACCTAAAATCCAGCATAAAATGTACTAACGTAGCGAGTGTTTTGTGACCAGTACAAGAATGGTAATAGTTATTTGTATCACAAGGCCAGAAACTATCTTTTGCAAGAGCGAGTATTTTTGACACGCCGAGCCACAGGCGAAGCTTGCAAATAACGAGCACTAGCATAACAGTTTCTGGACGTGTAATACACAATATTTTATGTGACGATTTCATTACAAAAATATAAAATAATTATACATAACCTAAAAAATTGTGCACTGAATACTTGCATTTGAGCTTAAAATATATTTATTTCAGTTTCTATTAACGATTTACGTCTAAAATTTGTCAAAATCTTGTTAATTCTTGTATAAAAAATATTCAACGCATAAAATTGACATCTGCTTGACAACTGTAGAAATGTCAAGATGCCAACCTATAACTTCCGGTTGTTTGCCGGCCTAGGCTGGCAACAAAGAGTTTCTGGCGGATTTTGAGATATGAAAAACTAGCGATGCCGACCGGAGGCATATAAAAATTTATTTCAACTAGGATTTAATAGAGAAAGAAAATAAATTGTACATGAATATAAAAATTTCGAAAAATTCAAAAAAATCCTATTTACACGGTTATATCTCATGATACAAATTAATTTTTAAAATTTTAAAAAGGCACATCTGTAGCATAAACTACCTAACAGTTTATTCGCAACGAAAACACTTTTACAGTATTTTCAACTTCAAAATGACATTGCATTGCTAGGATGCGGAAAAGTACGAGTTTTAGGCTGGTTTATGGCAGTCGTAGTAGTGGGGAAAAGAGTTGAATAGAGAAAAGAGTAAAATCGAAAGTAGGAATTCAGAAAAAACCTAGACGAAAATTTTACATAGTTAGTCAATTGGTTACCTTTTTAAAAAAATTTCTATAGCCGTCTACTCAGTAATGTACATTATATAAAAATTGCATTATTAAATAAAATAATTTTAATGTATCTACATAATTTATTTATTTTTTCCTGCAGGTACTGAATTTTTTATTCCTATTACTTATCAATCACTCTGAATTCAAGTAATTGATTGTTTATAGGACACGTGTACGTACGTATGTGTGTATGTATGTCAGTAGGTATGTATTGAATGTCTTCAGAATTCCATTAGCATTTCAGTCATTTGAGTAATCCAGTTAAAGCAGTATCGACGGATAAACATTGTTGATTATCCTCACATTATTCCGAACACCCAGTTTGGGACGTACAAAATATTTGTTTGATATTGTCCAATAGATTCACGAAACACATTAGCAATGCCATTACTGTTTAAAACATTATTAGACAATAATTGTATCTACTTCAATATACCTAAATACATTGAAATTTTTCCAATTTGTTATTGTAAAAAAATCTGATGTGGCCAGAACACGATCTTTCGCCTAATGTGGGATTCTGTGAAAATCTGTAGTTGCTACAGATCTATAAAATTGTAAATATTAAACAAAATCGCAATGAAATTTATAATCATATGAACATTTTTATATTATTTGTCAGCAAACATTCAATTTGTTCAATATGTAAAGATTTACAGAATTATTGTAAAACTTACAGATTTGCACAGAATTCCACCATTATTCTGCATATTCTACTAATCTAATAAATAGTTCTACTTACATTTTAATAGTTTCATGCTCATGTAATATGTAACCGATAATGTAAACCAAGATGCAAGCAAGATGTCAACTGTACTGTCACTGTCATAATCATTCAATCTTTGTGTAGAAACAAATTTCATATGATCATGGATAACAAAGATACTGGAATTGCAAAAAGTAGAATATTAATTGTACTTTATTTTATTGTTAAATACTACCAGATTCAGCAAATTCTATTTAAAATTAACTGTACCCATAAATAATCATATTATATTTTATTTTTAATTGCAAAAATTGTCATATATAAATAAATAACTAATTTATTTAAAAAAAAAACTATATCAATCTATAGTATATTATTTAACGAGCTCATAATGTAAACTATAATTCAAGAGTACTTACATAATGTATGTATTATTCAATGGTCATAGATAAAAAAATAATTATATTATAGTAGTTTTTTTTATAAAGTCGATTTTTCAGTTTATATTGAGATCATTGAGGACAAATGTAATTCATATAATTTGGTCAATATACACAAATTGTAACAACGTGGTGTACCTATTTTCCCCTTATTCAATCGATATTTTCTTCATTATTTTAAATATTGTTTAGTAAATTATTATTTGAATAATCTGATCTAAATGTAATTTTAGAAACGTTGTGAATCTTCTGGTTAAATACTCGTTTATATCGTATCTCCGTACGGTTTAAATTTAAAGTGAGAAAGACACTTGTCGTTTATAACTCCGGGCGGGTCTCGGAGTTATCCTGGAAAGGTAGAGCAATAAAACAGACGAAGGCAGGACGAGAAAAAATCTGACACATCTTCCCACAGGAACACTAGCCTCCCATATTTGCATTTCAACTCAAACCTCAACCGTTGCCTGGCAACGTCAGACAGGAAAAAAGAAACATATGCCGAGCTTAACAACCAGGAAGATCACATTGTAAACAGCACACTGTCAACGAAACCTATGAGCTAACAATTATTATTGCTGAATCAAACCATAATCAATTACACCTCTTACTTCTTGAGGCATACTGTGAATTTGAATTTATTGCAAAAAAATACAAGAAAATTTGACACGTACATAAATCCATGTTCACATATCGATTCTTTGAGGATTCTTTTATGCTTCTGAATCCTGAAAAACTAAATTCTCTGCTTTGAAGCTTTCAAAGAATTCCACAATTTTATTTTTCATCAAGATTCACCGAAGCTCCAATTTAGCGGCGCCGCTATTTGGCAGACAATTGTCATCATGATTCTTCTTCTCAGGGTCTAGAGCATGAAAGAATCCTCAAAGAATTCTTGTGCGAATAGGGCTTAAAAATAAATGAAAGCACATAAAATTCTGGATCATTTTACTAGTTTAAAATATTTAAATAATAGGTATATTTCACAACGAGAATTAAAAATTAGAAATATTAACGGGCGAGTATAAAATTAGACGAACGAGGTGCAACCGAGTGAGGTAACAAACGATTTACTTTCGAACAACTCATGGCCACAAATAACACATAATTTATACTTTTTTAATACACAAAATATTCATATGACATTTCTACTGTCATTTCAAACAATCCATATCAAAAATCTGATGTGGACACTACACGACTTCCTTGTACGCCTATTAAACTGTTCATACTTATCTTAATAACTAAAATGTAGAACAATATAAAAATATAATAATCGTATTTGATTTATGTAGAAAATACCAAAAAATACCTAGAGTAATATGCAATTTTGGCACGGACGATCGCAACCAAAAATATTAGGTGAACAACTAGATGCAACATAAGTCTCAAATACAAAATGTCAACTTTCTACGACATGATTAATGCGAAAAATAACAAATAGTGCCCCTTTGGCACGGACGATCGCAACCAAAAATAGGAGGTGCATAACTAGATGCTATAACAGTCCTAAGTACAAAATTTCAACTTTCTACGTCTAACCGTATTTGAGTTATGCGACACATACGTCTGTACGTACAGGCGTCACGACGAAACTAGTCATAATGGATTCAGAAAAGGTTATAACGGATATTTCCGTCAAAATCTGAAAACCGAAATTATTCGCGATTATAATACTTCCTTTTTACTCCGTACAAGGAAGTAAAAAGCAAAAGCTGTCTGGCTATGTTAATTTGGTTTCATAATTATGTTATAACCATACCGTGCTAGCACGATTTTCAAATCATGCTAGTTCATAATATTTTCAGCTTTCTTCAATGCTACTGTCGCGATATTTTGTAGAGGTCGTCTGAAAAAACTGTATTTGTGTGTATGAATACCAGTTGTTATATTATTCTGGTTGTTGATTCTGTAACTTGCGTGAGCACTTGCGACACCAAAACTAACAGAGAATTGGCACATACATCTGCCGGGAATTTGAAGAACTACAGCATATGACGTCACTTGTTGCGAGACACGCAAATATTTTTGCGTGACCTACGGAGGTACTGTATCTACTTGCGTCACTATCTGTCTCTTTCTAACACTATATTCGTATTTATTATTATGTCATTTTGCGGATTTAAAATTTTTGGTTTATATTGCTGAGTTAAGTATTACAATTCTATATTTATTAATTAATTCAGTTTTAGTTTTTATAGTTTAGTTTTATTAGGGTTATACCACGTTATACCCGTAAATATTTACCTATAATAGATCTACCTATATCAATAAAATTGTTTAAGGATAAATAATGGCTTTAGCGGACATTGTTATTGCAATTGATGAAGAAGTATTGGAGGAAAGACCACATAACATACGTCTTATACGTAGGCAGCTAAGAGACGTTCAAAATCCCTTCGAAATTAAAAATTCGGAATTTGTAAAAAAATTTATATTGAGCAAAGAAGCATGCCAAATTTTATTAGACCAAATGCAATCGCATTTAGAAGTAGGGCTTCGGAATACAAAAAATCAACATTATCTTGCATGAAATTGATTATTATTTGTATTTGTTCTTCCGTAACGTTCATTTAAAATCTCTGAGTGACAGTAGACAGGTACCACCAATACCAAAACAGCGTGAAAACCTAACGAACTAATTTCTCCATGAAAGTCACCAGATTAGGAACAGTGACGTCATACTAACTCTAACGCAAATGTAGTCACGCAAATACTCACGCAAGTTACAGAATCAACCCCCTGGTTGTTAATGAATAGTACACTGCAAGGAAAATTGTTATATTTTGTGCTGTGTAACAGTCAAACCTGAACATTAGTTATTAGAACAACAAATAAATAAAACACTACAAATACTCAACCAGAAAAAATATATATATCAATGTAAACATTTTGACAAAACGAATGCGTTAGAATGAAATAGACTACATTAGTAAGTCGTTTCCTGATGAGGTTCTTGCGTTGGGTTTCCCAATGTAATAAATTTGGTGGCAAGTATATCAATCCCAATATTTACACCGTTAATCTATCTTCTATTGAGCAAGTTCTCAATGGCCATTTGTCTACTTCTCGCAAGATACATCTGTTTTAAATTGTCATAAGAGACTCTGACAGACAGAGAGATTTACGACCAATAGACGCTTCAATTCACTTTCGCCTCGCCGAATTATCACGGCCTTCTTTATTTATAAACGTTTGAATCATATCCGTTGTGCTACATATTTACCATTCTATTTTTACCACTCCAACTTTTACCACAGCATTTTTACCACCATACTTTTTTACCGCTATTCCGTTTTACCATTAATAGTTTGTGGGGCTATAGTACGGTTTTGTTAGTGTAGTAAATACCAAAACCGAGTTTGTGGGGCTCTAGTACGGTTTTGTTAGCTTTGTTAGTGTAGTAAAAACAAAAACCGAGTTTGTGTGGCTCTAGTACGGTTTTGTTAGCTTTGTTAGTGTACTAAATACCAAAATGAGTTTGTGGGGCTCTAGTACGGTTTTGTTAGCTTTGTTAAAAAAGAGACGGTGGTAAAAATGGATTGATAAAAAAACACGTTGGTAAATATGTTGGTGGTAAAAAGAATTAGTGGTAAAAATAGAGACGGTGGTAAAAATAGATTGGTAAAGAATACGTTGGTAAATACGTTGGTGGTAAAAAAGAATTAGTGGTAAAAAGGGACGGTAAAAATGGATTGTAAAAGTATAATGTTGGTAAAAATGGATTGGTAAAAGAATTACGGTGGTAAAAAAGGGACGGTGGTAAATAGGGATTGGTAAATATTATTGAGCATTCTACAGTTGTGAATCTACCAGAATCTGTGTTTATGTGCCTCTCGAGCGAAGTGTAGCTTATTAACCTCACAAACAAACAGCGCACTCTTCACGCTCGTGCTACACATCATGTGCAAATATTTACCTCGTGCTCAACGAATTAAAAAATGAACGCGACAAACAATGTCCCAAAATCAAGCACAGGATAAATAGATTACGAGAGAAATGTTTAAATCCACTCTGAGTAGAAATCGTCAACAAAACACAACATACTAACGTTTGGTTAGCGAACCAACACATGAAATATAATTTTACAGATTGTGGTACCTTTTTGTTGCAATTTAGGGTTAATAAATCAAAATATGGATTTTTCTAGATTGGTATGATCTAGATATACATTTTTAAGTAGAAATCGACAAAAAACTTTTTTACTTAGCTTATGTACTCAAAATAGTTGATAAAGTATCACTTAAACCGCAAGGGTTGATAAAGTAAAACTTAAACAGCAAGGGTAGATAAAGTACTTAATTATTTCTATTCACAATCGGTTGGTAATATGTGCGTTTCCAACCTTCTAAACAGTTGGGAAGCGAGTCATTGTTTACTTTAGCCGGGAAGTTTTTCCGGCTAGCTGGGAAGTGAGCGTTTTCCAGTTAGGTAAACGTCACTTTCAGAAGCTTTTTTGCAGCTTCTCGCAGTTCTAAAGGAATATTTTCGTCTTCACCATCTTCACTATCAGACAACATGATAATTAATATGCTCGATCTCGATAAAAAGCAGCAAGAAACTAATTATTGACAGAATCAATAAACATTTTTTCAAGTTACTTGGCAACCCTAGCAACTTTTTCATAGATCTCTATGTTGAAGTATCAAAACAAATTATAATAAAACTGTCATAAAATATGAATATTTAAAACGGGCATATCAATAACCAATTGGATTGTGAATAAAATAGTATACATACCTCGCGGGAAGGCTCATTCCAGCCGAGCGTTTCATTAGATGACTGAGGTGCTTGCACCGAAGTCATCTAATTTCCCCGTTCGGTATGTAATATACTATTACACTTTTTCTTCAAATTCTTTTCACGCACAATTCTGCTTATTCTACTAATCTAATAAATAGTTTTACTTACATTTTAATAGTTTCATGTTCATGTAAGATGTAAACGATAATGCAAACCAAGATGCAAGCAAAAGATGTCAACTGTACTGTCACTCAAATTTTATATTATTGTTATGTCAATCTTGTCAAACAATCATAGCCTACTAGATTTTAAAGAATCAAACATTACATATTAAATTGTCCTATAATTTATAAATGGTACACAGAAAATTCTTTAAAAAAATTCCTGTTATATTTAATGAAACATATATTATCATAAATACTTTATTTAACAAGATAATTTAAGCAAAATCATATTGCTCTATATGAAAAGTCTTACTTCCGGTTTATGAATTGGTACTAAAATATAATTGGACTATTTAAAATCATATTTAAACCTCAAAAATAAGATTTGATATTTAAATGTTTGATATTTTTGGAGTTATCGTTTCTGAAAAACGTGCTTATCTGTCAAACACTCACACTCGAAAATTTTTATCCGTCACAATACCTCTCTTATAGAATATGAGGCGAGAGGTAAAAATTAGGATTAAAAACATTACAAACAAATTCCGAGATTATGTTTTGAATAATAATTTAATTTAAAATTGGTGTAATTATATTTTATCTTTAACATCAGCTATAGATAAAAATATGATTTTATACACGACGACGAAATTATATTATCGTCTCGAGAAAAATAATTAACTCTTTTTTCGTCGATAAAATATAATTTTATCGTTTGGTATCAAAAATAAACTATTATTATTAAATTTAATTTCGGCAAATAAAGGAATTCCATTAAGCTTGAATTACATTATACTTTTTTCGGCTAGAAACTTTGTCAATTTTCATACTTAATTCTAGAATGCTCACTTGGATAATGTAAATCAAGAAAATTTCGATCCAAGTTTCACACTAGAACCGTCTTTTTATATAACCTCAAAAATAATAAAGCAGAATAACTAAATTGTAGGTACATAAAACTTCATCACTAACACATTAACCGAGTACGTTGACAACCTCAACTGACAATTATTACATTTCTTTTTAAATTTTCAATGGCAGTATTGGTCGATGAGCTAAATAAAATATGTCAGTGCAAGAACAAATTTTAAAACTAGATTCTAGCCGAATTAAGTATCTAAAAAAAAGTTCTTTTTTCTGGCCGAAAAAAGTATAATGTAATTCAAGCTTTAGCCAAGTCAAGTTCGTATCACTTACTACATTTTTAAAATGTGAAGAATCTGGGAAACTGAAAATATGAAAAATATTAAAACGTGGTTTGTCGAATGAGATTTTTATTGAACGAAAATAATTTGCAAAAAAATGCGAGACCTTTCATTTGCATGATTATTTTTCTTGAATTTATATGGCAGCAAATTAATGATTCTCAGTCTGTCTAAAATAAATAAAAGGTGTGAAGATGAGAAAAGTAAATCTAGAGATTTGTTTCAGTATAAAAAGTGTTTGTTGTGAACACAATCAGGGCTTGAATATCATCTGTCGAGGCGACGCCGGTGTTGTGTGGGTGTTTGCAGAGGCCCACTTTGATTTATTCTCATATTATCTTCACGAGAAACATCCGCACATCGGCCACCACGAAGGTAAACATAAAACGGAATCAATAAAGCCTCACAATGTACAGCGTACAAATAAAAAATCATAAAAAACACAAATGGAAAAGGACAACAAAAAGCAACCGAGGACGGCTCATTGTTCTCGCACAAAAAGCGACAAAAAACATTGAATATTTCTAGTGCGTGCGCCGCACGGCAGACGAAGATAAATATGACGATTTCAAACAATCATAGCGAAAAAACACACCATTGATTTCACACACACACCTAACCACTTTCAGTTTTATTATTTCACATGTTCAATTTACGCAAACAAACATACCCTCTCCATCCTCGAACATATCTATCACGATTTTTATCCAACTACATAGATACATTCATTTATTACTTCCCCGGCCTATATAATAGAGGAAAGTATTGAAATCGTAATTTATTTACAGTTTGAGATTTTGATTAATCTTAACTATTGAGAAACCAAAAATAATGCTTTTTAGAAAAGTAGGTCTGTGGATCTGTTAGTCTGTTGGATTTTGGACTTCAATTTTACATTTAAGCTTTATACAATCAATGGCAGATACCCACTCGACACGAATCGTCTATGGGATGTTTAAAAATATCTTATTCTTGTACTTTAAGTCATATTATGTAGAGTCTATCCTAGCTACATCCTACATCGATCAAAAATTACATACTCAATACAAACATCTCATAGAATTACCTACATGGGATGAATAATTGGGATATTATTTCCAAATTACTAATATTAGGATGTTAATGGGCGAATATAGCAAGCAAAAAGCCGGAATGTTTTACATTCTTGAAATGTTCTGGGGATTTTATTTTGTCAAGGGGGTACCAAACAAAAATTTCTAGTAGAACGAAACGATCGTCAATTGTTTTTTCAATAAAATATTACAGAATTTGAAGTAAATTTAAAGCTCTCAGAAAGATAAAATAGTAGAAATCACGAAGTATAATATAAACACAAGAATGGACACTCCATATCTTAGCAATGCTGTAGATTTGTGGCATTTCCGTTTACCCTGTGCGAGAGATAAATATTACTACACTACACCTTTTACCCAACTTGGGTATGACAGCATCTCATATTGTAAGCCATGGTATCAGTGTGTAATTATATGTATGCACGCGACTTACAATTATTTAATTTGCATAACCATACCTAATAGACCCCTGCGCCGACAACCTTTTTGTCTTCGGCGGAGTTTTAGTGAAAACGGACCGGCGGCGGCGGCGCGCCGCGGCGCGGCGTATTTCATTTATTACTAGTGGTATATCTAAATATGTAAATGGAGAATGAGTGTAAAATTAATAACAATACACTGTTTTACAAAAATACAATATATATTTATTAAACATATTTTTATAATTATTTAACATTTTGAACTCCAAAATCGATTTACCTGGTCTTGGCATAAATTAGAACCTAGAACTAAACACTAAACGAATGAGTAAATAAATTCATTATATAGGAAAAATAATTTTGCAATCATTGCAAAATAGATCAATCATTTTATACAAAAAAAGGTGGCGGCGGCGGTGGCGCGCCGATAAAAATTTAACGGCGGCGGTGTTCGTCAGAAATTGGCGGCGGCGGCGGCGTGGCGCGGCGGCGCAGGGTTCTAATACCTAAACCCTTACATACATACATACATATCAATAACGCCTAATACCCAACCTGGGTGTGACAGCGTCACATATTGTTAGTCAAAATGACGATTTATAAAATCTATAGTAATGAAAAAATCATAGAAAACATTTTTATTTAAGAAATACCTATATATCTAGAAATGGGTTGTAGAACTCAACTGAATATATAAAATTTTATGTAATGGTACGTCGTTCATTCCGGTATCTCAGCTACTTGCCGAGTTATAAGGTTTTCAGTTTTATTCAGTAGGATTTTTTTAACCCTGCCGAAATGTCTAAAGCAGAAATTTCGGAAAAATACAAAATATTTTGATAGTTTGAGAGGTGGAGAATTTAATTCCGATTAGTCTTTTGATCCACCTTTAACAGTTTTTGAGATATAAATAGCTCGTTGATTGATTTAGCACCACAAAATATTAATCATTTACTAAATTCGAAAAAACGTAGATGGGCCGCTTAAACGTTAAAATAAATGTAGACTTTAAAACTAAATACTTATAATGAATGAGGCTTTATTCACCACAAACCTGATTCTTAAACGGATAGCAGCATTCTTCTTTGATTTCTGTTACACAACAACGTTCCTAATTTATAAGTTCCCTCTAATTCTAAATTCATGCACCCTAACCGGCCTGATTTATTCCCTAGGCCAGTGTCTTAATAACTCGCGGTTAACGATCCCGTCTTAAATAATGTGTTGTTTTATGTGCTTCGCCCGTGGCTGAATTATTTACCGAGGAAGCTCGCGTTCTTATCAATCGCAGGAACAGGGTCATTTTTAAGACATTGTTATTGAAATTAGCCCAATGATTAAGCTGTTAATTGCACACTAGCGGATTATTCCTAGTTGGGCAGTAAATAATGGTTATCTTCGAACTGCAAATCACTTGCTAAATGTTAACAATTAATACGTGAACGTGACTGAAATTTACCGACGCTCCAAGTAGCTGACGTCGGCAAGCGATGGAACGGTTGCCCACATTGGAATAATCGATTTGCCCCCATATTTACCAATCCCTATTTACCACCCTTCCTTTTTTACTACCGTAATTCTTTTACCAATCCATTTTTTACCAACATTATACTTTTACCAATCCATTTTTACCACCGTCCCTTTTACCACTAATTCTTTTTTACCACCAACGTATTTACCAACGTATTCTATTACCAATCCATTTTACCACCGTCCCTTTTTTTACCACTAATTCTTTTTTACCACCAACATATTTACCAACGTGTTTTTTACCAATCCATTATTACCACCGTATCTTTTTTACCTTCCACTTACCTGTAAAGGAAGGTATTGGAATCATGCAAAAATCGGGTAGTGAGTTTTTAGTGGATGAGCACGAATTAGGGTCCTTACAACTCATTTTTGATAGTTTCTCGATGATGTCTGTATGTATGTATATGTGTGTGTGTGTGTGTGTGTGTGTGTGTGTGTGTGTGTGTGTGTGTGTGTGTGTGTGTGTGTGTGTGTGTGTGTGTGCGTGTGTGTGTATGTGTGTGGTCCGGGCCGATGCCAGATGTCGGATAACTCAAATAGGAATTACCCAAAAATTTTGATATTTGGTATTTTACAATTGTATACGAATAGGAAGAGCTTATTAGATTTTGGTACAAATATCTTCACCGGAAGTGATATTTTTTGAAGATTGAAAAGAATAAGTGTCAAAAATTTCTATAAATTTAGATAAATATAGTATTTATTTGTAATAAGAATAAGAGAAAAAGTTATTTGCAATCTACGTTATAAAAAAATTGTCTTTATCTGGTAGCATTAAAGAACTGCAGTAAAATTTTAAAAAAAATCTGCTCTGGCCATCACACGACCTCTCGCCTAATTCTGCTTATTCTACTAATCTAATAAATAGTTTTACTTACATTTTAATAGTTTCATGTTCATATAATATGTAAACGATAATGTAAACCAATATGCAAGCAAAAGATGTCAACTGTACTGTCACTGTCATAATAATTCAAATTTTATGTAGAAACAAATTTCATATCATGGACAACAAGATACTGGAATTTCAAAAAAATAGAATATTAATTGTACTTTATTTTATTGTTAAATACTTCCAGATTCAGCAATTTGTATTTATAAATAACTGTACACATAGATAATCACAATTTCTTTTATTTTTAATTGCAAAAATTGTCATAAATAAATAATGTACCAATATATTTAAGGAAAACTTTTCCAAACTTCTAAAAGTACTACTTCCGGTTTGCGGATTTCTACCAAAATCTTATCCGGTGTTAAGATACTTATTAAAACCTTAAATATGAAATTTTGTTATAAACGGTTTGATACTTTTTAAGTTATCGTGGACGAAAAATCGTCGTTTCATACAAACACACACACACACACACACACACACACACACACACACACACACACACACACACACACACACACAAACATCATCGTGAAAATAGTAAATTCGTATTCTAGAGACCCTGAAACGTGCTTATCCACCAAAAACTCATACTCGAACATTTTGACCCATTACAATACCTCTCTTATAGAATATGAGGCGAGAGGTAATAAATTTATGAAATAAAACATTGAAATCTTGTAATCCATGTTCGGTTGATTTTTGTTTCTGCATAAAAAATATTGACAGATGAGACGGGTGACAAGTTGGCATACTAGCGCTATATAAGTCATAAGAAAGCTAGGTATTAAATGTAGTAACTGAACGGAGGATTGCTTCAACACAGAAGAGTTTTCGTGTGAATGAATCTTTTGATTCAGGTGATAATAATTTCTGTGTTTGAATATTTTAGATTTTTATTTGTACTTATATTTTAAATGGTAAATGGTAAATGTAAAATCAACTGTTTCTAAATGCTACAAAATATAAAATACAATTTGGTAGTTTCTTTGTTACTGTAGGTAAGAATACACGTGAAACGCGTTATTGTGACGTAGATGTATTTAAAGAACTGTTAACTTTTTGAAAACTTTTCTCATGGCAATAACTCATTTTGGAGGTCTCCTTTAAATATAATTGACTGGATTGCTAATTTGCTACTATGGGAAAGTACCCTATTAAATCGTTCAATTTGACCACTTGATCGGCTTGTAGTCCTGGTTGCAAAAAGAAAATTTTCGTTGCCGCTTCGGATATCATAGGACGTCGTACGGATTGAGGTTCTGACTGCATCAAGAAGTGATTGGATTCCACTACATTACTTCAGCCATTATGGAGAAGGAAAATTAAATAAATTGATAAAAAAGGTAAAAACATGGATTCTTAAACGTCAAATAAAATAATAAATAAATAAATAGTTAAAAACAATAATAATTATTGTGTCGATAAAACAATATAAATATTTAAAGACAACCACACCTTACGGCTAGATAACTAAGAATCGATTCTTTCCAACATTCGTCCAGCCAAGAAAATCTTCCTTTATCAGCCGTTATATTAGTGTGAGTAAATCCTGTTGAATGGTCACCAGCAAAATAAAAATAAATTTATTTTTGGAATTTTTAAAAACAAAATTTCTTTCCGTAATCCACATATCAAACTGTGTATGTATAATTAGTGCGATTTAATAATTAGTTCTAATTTGTAGTGCAAAAGGTTAGAAGTTAGTAGTAAATCACGGTAGTTTTTAATATAGCACAGATACTTGTGGATATTTAAGTTTCCTCCTTCAAATATGAAATACAGCAGTGTTCTAAATGTTAATGCAGACCCCACGGCGCGTCTGTCGCTTCGTTAAGACGAATGTAGAAACTTGAAGGTGTAGAAGGCAACTTTTCAAATTTTCCAGCGCGTAGAAATGGCGAGTGCAGATTTATAAGTATGCGCGGAGATTCTGTGCATACAGAGCGCTGCTTTCGACACTGAATACTCACATACGCCGAGGAGTTATTTTGTAAGTGAACCCGACACCTAAAAATACTTAATTCGCAGAACATGTAAAACGTAAATTAACATTCTTTATTTTGTTAATAAGGGTATGTTCCAAAATTATACCATATATGTACCATGGTAATTTTTTTCAGGATATCAATACTAATTTAAAACGCCGTAACTGAAAACGGCGCTAAATGTTGGCACATATTCGTGACCACGATCACCGTACTAGAGAGCACGATATTTGTGGTAAATTTGTATTTGTGTATCGCGATCTCACAGTTTTAACTTAAGGAGGTTGTTGCATTTATTTAATATAAGATAGAGTTCTCAAAAAAAAAATATGAAAGATTGATATATCTATTTAATGACAAATAATTGTTTAATTTTTTTTTAAATTTTGAAATATCGGCATTTTACATGAGAAGTATAGGGAAAACATTTACCTCAGACTACACATGCAAATATTTTTTAAATTGTTTAATAAAAGATTTTGAAATATATAGTCAATTGATTTAAAAGTACTGCAATAACCTCCTTAAAAACGTTGGTTTTAACGTTAGTACATGTTTGTTTGTTTTGATGTTGAATGGCTGATTTTTCTCTGTTGGAAATTATAGATACAAACTGATTTACCTATTCGAAATATATGCGATATTGTATGTAAACATGTTGTACTATTTGTGTAATATTATACTTTTGTTTAAGGATGAAAAAGTATATTTTTTGGTTTATTACTGAGAAAACCGTCACATTCAGTTACCAAAGAATTACCGTAACATAACACCACGGTAAACCTGGTTTAATTTTGGAACAGACCCTAAATACTACCAGATTCGGCAAATTGTATTTAAAATTAACTGTACCCATAGATAATTATATTTTCTTTTATTTTTAATTGCAAAAATTGTCATAAATAAATAATGTACCTACCTACCAATTTATTTAAAGAAAACTATATAAAGTTAAAAAGGTATTACTTCCGGTCTGCACATTTCTACCAAAATCTTATCCGGTGTTAAGATCCTTATTAAAACCTTAAATATGAAATTTGGTTATTAAAGGTTTGATACTTTTTTAGTTATCGTGGACGAAAAATCGTCACATAATTCATACGTCCATACATCCACACACACACAGACATCGTGAAAATAATAAATTCGTATTGTAGAGACCCTGAAACGTGTTTATCCACCAAAAAATCATACTCGAAAATTTTGACCCATTACAATTTATACCTCTCTTATGGCCGTTTTACACTACGCTAAATATTGACCAAGAAATTGCGCAACAAATTGAACACTATCTTGAGCAATAAATTGCTTTGTTTTAATGAACTCTGTTTTATACTGAGACAATTCTACCTACCTACAATATTTAGTTTGTGATTCTGCGCAGTTCGCAATAATAATTTGACAGCCGCGCTTATCTATTTTTCAGGAAATTTACGAAGCAATGCGATATTTCACACAATTTGCTGTATGATACTACACAATTTAGATTGTTTCAAAAATTGAACAATATCTTGTTCAAGATTTAGTGTAATGTAAAACGGGCTTTATGAAATATGAGGCGAGAGTTAATAAAAGCTAGATACAGTACAGGCGTGAAACATTCAAGCGACAATCAGCTGATGAGAACCAATCAATATTTAATTTGAAAGGTGAGAAGAGTGCCCCAAAGGGGTAATATAGTAATTACTTCTACGTCGCCGAAGAGTTCAATAGCAAATTTATTTTATGAGCAAGAAAACTTTTGTTAAAGTTGATAACGGCAAAATAAAAAGTCGTAACGAAACTTCTAGTTCATTTAAAAAAGAAAGCGAGAGAGGGAAAGTAAAGTGTTCCACTTTAGTGTAATGACGTCGTCGAGTTAACTCTTTTCTACCTGCCGTAATTGTAAACGACTTTTCTGCTAAAACTAAGTGCGCAACTCTGGCTGCAGTATTTTCAAATTGCTTCACATTTTACATATGTAGCCAGAGAGCTCCTTACAATTAACCAACACAAAACGTTTAAACACACACACACACACATACACACACATTTTATTTCATTTTGTTCAAGTTATTCCTTACACAATGGCGGTGTGTATACTACTGTACTTCGTTACTGCAGACAGGCTAATGAAGCACCGAAAACAAAACTTACCGTCCTTTAGGTACTAAAGAAATTGATTAGGTAGGTATACACGGTGCTTGTCGTAAGTCCAGCACTAGGAATATTTCCTTAATTTCAAGAGATACATAAAATGTTGATAAGCAAAGTTAAACTAGATAAAGAGGCTTGTCAAATGGTCACAATAAAAACTTTGTATCATTGGTTACTATTTTTCATCTAGCATAGCATCTAGAATGTACAATAAAAAAAATGCGGGAAGATTTTGATCCCACATGAACGGTACCTTGAAACACAAGCGAAGCGAGGGTTTTATTTACGCGAATGCTGGGATGGTGTCTTCCCGCAAGAGGTTTGTACAATGTACTCACTACTACCGACAGTTGGCGCACTGCACACAGTTTTATTTTTAAATATTGGCGGTTTTCGGTGGTCCTGATAATTTTCATTAATTATAATGCCCGGAAGTAACACTTTATAAACTAAATTTTATTATTTCTAAGATGATTTTACTGTGAAACGTCTAGAAAATCCAGTGTTCTTTGCATTTTTCCTGATTGACTACACTGGGAAATTGACATTTGCGATTGTCAATTGCGTGCTTAATATGTCATTTCCTAGGTGATGAGTACAAAAATAAGCTTTACAACGATACCATAATAAAGTAAAACTATGATTTTATTACAACCATTTCAAACTGGTGGCGAATTTTCAGTTATTATACACAAGAGCTTCGAAAATACTGCCGACTGAAAAACACCTCTCGACCTCCGGTCTCGAGTTGTTTCTATGGAAATACATCGAACCAGGAGGCAAAAGTATTTTCTATTATTTTTGATAATCGATAGGTATACGCATTGATTATTACATGAATAAAACAAATTTAACAATTTTAAATAACACAATTTTATTTATTAGCATAATTTTTAAATTCATTTTTAATATTTTGACATATTTTGGTGAAAAGTAAACAAACATTTATTATTGTTTGTTGTGTCATGGTTACGATGAATTATGAATTATGTCTATATTCAAAAATATGCACTGGAATAGTTGTTTATATAGATAGTTTCTATAGTTTTTGTGAAAAATAGCGCATTTTAATTGGTTAAAATATAATGATTGAAATAGTCTTCAAAATATTTATTAATAAAAATACATTAAGAATAAAACATGGCAAACTTTGAAAATCAAATTAATTTTGTTTTCAATTAGATAAAAATTGATTTTTATAGTTTGCTATGTTTTATTCTTAATCTATTTTTATTAGTAAATATTTTGAAGAAAATTCGCCGCCATTTTAAAATGGTTAGAGTAAAACTATTATGGTATCATTATAAAGCTTATTTGATGTACATTCTAAAAAAATTATGTAGATTATCGTATCCAAAATGTTAATTATGTGAAAAGATCGTCGGATGATGGATAATTGGAAGGATATAAATTAATGCAACTAATTCTAAAAAAATATATGATATTACCGACTCCCTATATGCCAGATTAAAAGTTGTACCCGTTGCAAGTAAAACCGGAAATGACACAAAGTTTTTATTGTGAGCATCTTACGAGCTCCTTTATCTAGTTTAACTTTGCTGTATCTCTTCAAATTAACGAAATATTCCCAGTGACACCCTGTATACGAGTATAAAGTATATTATATTTTCTTTTCGGATGAATATGTAGTAAACTGTTCTATGTCCTGATTAATTTTTAGTAAAATATATTATCATTTTTATTTTCTCGATTTTTCTGGGAAAATAGAGTCGTGTCCTTGCGGTATCTGGAAGTCAATTCAGAGAAACAAATGTAAACTAATCGACAATTTAAATACTGTTACCCGAGGCAGGCGCCACAACTGTCCAAAATGTCACTAAACAAACTAACAGACAGATACTAATGACGTAGAACAGCCCTCTTGTCAAACACGAGTCGACCGACATTCCGTCTCTCTTACCTTCACAAGTCTCTTTCTTTCAAAAAACAATATCCCGCCTCGCCAAATAAATATTGTGCTTCAATTTAAAACATCTTAGCCCCTGATGGTCTATTTGGAAAATCATAATAGAAAAATATCTCCAGAGAACGAGAACTGATCCAGATATAAAAACAGCGAATGAAGTCAAAGATCAAAGTTGCTGCGGCTGCGTTCACTTTCTATTATTGCAGGGAGCGACAATAAAAACAGAAGAAGAATCATTTGACGAGGAAATCATTATTTTCATTCTAGAAAAATTGCTCAAGGCTAAATCGAAAAATAACACCACGAAAATCTACTCTGGAATTAGTCACAGTTTGACATTGGATGGATTTTACCTAAAGAAGCTTTTCAACTCATTTATCCTGCAGAAGCATTCTTTCCTATTTTGTCTTCCCTATACGGGAGAAAAATAGACTTTTATCTTCTAGCTAGCAAGAACATTACTTTTATTTGTTTTCGAGATTTTTAAAGAAATACCTATATACCCAGAAATGGGTTGTAGAACGAAAATTTTATGCTGTATCCAATAGTACGTCGTTCATTCCGGTATCTCATTAATAGGAATTTTTAATAACAATGTATACTAAATGATACTATCTGCAATTTGTATTCAAAACGTAGTTTCTATCTAGCACCATTTTCCAATTACAAGAAGTTAAAATTCTACAAATTTGTTACAATTTTGTTTTATCTGTCTACCAATGAAAACAAAAAATAAAATATTTGAGCGTTAATGTCAAATAAATTTTTGACATTTAAAAAAATTTAAAATATGAAATGTCATTTATTATTTATATGATTATATGGTTATGATAAACATTAATAATATTATAAAAACTACAATTCCCGAAATCCCTTCTACAATATTTTTTATTCAATTTTGTCGTTTTAAACTGCTATTATTAACTCCATAGCAACAACTTTAAATAAATGTTTATTCACAAGTGAATTAAATTTTTTTTAAATCACTCAACACATTTTTAAATCACTCTGACGTTTTAAACTGTTGTTATTACGTCAAAAATACATAAAAACAATGACAACTTGCCACTAACGACTACTTTGATTAGTTTTTTTGTTATGTCAACATAAATTTATAATTCATATATTTGAAATAATTTCGTCAAAATTGAATAAAATATTGTATAAATCACGTGAGATACGAATGTTTATTCACTCGAAGAAATTATCCCACTCGCCCTTCGGGCTCGGGGGCTAAACTTTCTTCTCTTGAATAAACATTCATGTATCTCACTTGGTGTATAAATATCTATTACATGTATTTATTAAAAATGCATATAACAGCATATTTTGTACCTTTTAACCCAAAAGTCAATTTAAAAAAAATTATATGTATAAAATTTATAATCGTTCAAATTTGATACAGTAGTTTTTACATTTATTTTAAAGGTAGGTAAGCACACAAGTCGTATTGCATAATATATACTTATAATATACTTATATTAGAAAAATAATATATACTTATATTATGGTCTGTTCCAAATAGGGCTTACGATTTGAGCGTTCTGATAGGTCTAGCCGTAAACCAAGTTTACATCAGCGAAAAATTTATGATACGCGCGCATCATTTAGCTGTCGAACGCCGTAGTAGTAACAGCTGGTATTGTTGAAAAAGTGAGTCGTTTGATTAGCGTCAATAGCGCGTGACGCGCGGAACATAACACTATTTCAAAAATACCGCGCTACGTTTAAATTTCTATTTAATGTGTGTAAAACGGGCTGGCTCCGCAGCGCCATCTACTATACTTTTATTTGGAACCGGGTATAGAAAAGTAATAATAGTAGAGTATGGCGACAGGTCATGTGTTATATACATAACTACGAAACACAAGCATTTTATTTTACTCTAAATAATTTTATAATTTTATTATATATACAAGTAAAAGTACTATATTTTATTTATATACTTTTACATTGGTGACCCCGACGTGATGAATTGAGACTACTTATATAAGTATATATCTTGGTAAGTTTTGAATTACTTTTACCAAAACTAGTAGGAGGAGTCATATTATCATTAATAAACCTTCGCCTTCACCATCACTGAAACTTAGTTTTCTACCTGAGTCACTAAAATTTCCAGTGTTTCCAGTCTCACTATCCGAAACAACTAAATCTTTGATCCGTTGTGCCCAGGGAGATTTAGGTTCAATTCTTTGATTATTTTTCGGTTTTTGTTCAGTTTTGGACATCCGAATAGGAGAATGGTTTTTGGTTTTCTTGGTTCTGATTTGGTTAATTTACTATCACATCTTCATTGGTACTATACAAATTTAGCAAATTTCTTGATTTATTTGGTAGAGTACGTAGAACTTCTGTGTCTAATTTAGTTTCTATATATACTACTTGCCAAGTACTAGAGGGCTTATTATCAGCTTCAGTTTTATCCTTCGTGAAAGAAAAATTTATCTCTTCTTCATCACTCTCGCCAAAAGAATGATGTTTAAATGAATAAATTTCTGAATATCCATCCAGTTTTTCGTTGTCTGATAACCATGTATCAATAGTAACGAATTTTGGCTGTACATTCACATATGGTTTAACATCTCCTTTGTATTCTGAATTTTCGGATTCACTTGTAGATGATATGATTATAATTTTTACTTTCCTAGGAGATAATTTTTCACTAACTCCAGTATCATCTAAAATTATAAAGGGCTATTTATAACAAACGCAATGCAATGGGTAACGCAATGCAGTAGGTAAGGTAAAAAGATGAATGTGTAAATTTGCTAGGGATGATTTATAACGAACAGCAATGCAAGGCAAGAGTAGTCAACTTCCAACTCCTTGCGTTGTCATGCGTGAGCTTCTTGCCTTTGGCCAATCAAAATTAAGACATTTTTAAATTTGTGGAAAAATAAACATATCTGAAATCTATCATTAATTTGTTTTAGCTGTCACATGTTGCATTCAAATACTAGCAGGTACATATTTTGACATTATTATTATAATTATTAATATAATACACCTTTCTACTTAGTTACTCATATAAAATAGAAATAGATTTTATAGGATTAAATACAAAATAGTTTTAGAATTGTCAGATGTCAACTGGTACTGGTACTTGTCAAGTTAAAGAATATTGGTATTGGTGAAACGCTACCGCAGATACGTTGTTATAATTCAAACAATTTTTCATTGCATTGCGTTGCGTTACCTACTGCATTGCATTACCCATTGCATTGCGTTTGTCATAAATACCGCTTAATGCCTATGGCACACCGATCGAGGACCATCGAGTAACTCCTCGATGAAACGAAAGAACGCACCCGTCCGCGATGGATTTCTATTTAATCGGTGACAAATAAATCAAAGTTTTGCGCGAAATCAAATCCAAAGATACGTCTGAAATGAGATACATTCGTTTCATCGGGGAACAACTCGATTAAAATAGCGGCGCTCCTATTTTTCGTCGAGGACGGGTGCGTTCTATCGTTTCATCGCGGAGTTACTCGATGGTCCTCGACCGGTGTGCCATAGGCATTACACTGCTATCCCTCACGAGGTGGGACTGAGGTGCTTTGTCAAAAACAGCAGATCTTCGTATATTGCTCTTTAAGGAAAGTATATGAGAAGATTTCTTACATTTTTTGCCGGTTTCAGCTCCTTTAAACTTTGGAGACATAGTATTTAGCAATTCGAATGAAGATTCGAGATCAGTCATTTTTGTAAAATGCAGAAACTTGTAATAACTTTTAACATCTTGCTGCCAGCAGACAAATCTAAAATAAATATTAAATTATTACTATAGAAAACTAAGTTTCAGTGATAGTGAAGACGAAAGTGATATTAATGATAATATGACTCACCTTACTAGTGAGACAAGTGCAGATTCTTGTAAAAGCACTGGAAATTTAAGTGACGCAGGTAGAATACTAAATTTCAGTGATAGTGAAGGCGAAGATATAACAATGATAATATGACTCCTCCTACTAGTTCTGATAAAAGTAATTCAAAACATACCAAGAAATATACCTCTAAAAGTAGTCTCAATTCATCACAGCAGGTTCACCAATGTTAAAGTATATAAATAAAATGTAATACTTTTTATTTGTATATATAATAAAATAATAAAATTATTTAGAGTATAAATAAAATGCTTGCGTATATTTCGTAGTTAAGTATTATACATTAAAACAATATAATAAAAACAAAAAACAAAATAAAACAATGGTAAACTTGATAAAATAATAAATTAAAATGTGACATTGCCACAGATCCATTCTTTCTCTATTAAATGTTTATAAAATCATTATCCTGAATTCAATAATAATCTGACAGTTTACTCGCAACGAAATAGTTATTTACGAACCAAATGCGGGAATATTTTGATCCCACATGAGCGGTCTTTTGAAAGACGAGCGAAGCAAGGGTTTTATTTACGCGAATGCTGGGATGGTGTCTTCCCGCAAGAGGTTTGAACAATGTTTTTTGTAACGAATAAAACTATAATCAAATAAATTCAAGTTATAGTTGTAGTCTGATCATTAAATTTAAGGTTACGATGTTTTTGTACTCCCTACTGCTCACTACTACCGACAGATGGTGCGCTGAACACAAGTTTTATTTTTAAATATTGGCGGTTTTCGGTGATCTTCACTAATTATAATTCCCGGAAGTAACACTTTATAAACTAAATTTTATTATTTTTAGGATGATTTTACTCTGAAATGTCTAGAAAAGCCTGTGTTCTTTGCATTTTTCTTGATTGACTGCACTGGGAAATTGACATTTCCGATTATCAATTGCGTGTTTAATATGTCATTTCCTAGGTAATGAGTACAAAATAGTTATTTACGAACCAAATGCGGGAAGATTTTGATCCCACATTAGCGGATTTTTTGAAACACGAGCGGAGCGAGGGTTTCATTTACGCGAATGCTTCCCGCAAGAGGTTTGAACAATGTTTTTTGTAACGAATAAAACTATAATCAAATACATTCAAGTTGTAGTTGTACTATTGTCATTAAATTTGAGGTTACGATACGATGCTTTTTTTACTCACTACTACCGACAGATGGCGCGCTGTACACAGTTTTATTTTTAAATATTGGCGGTTTTCGGTGGTCTTCACTAATTATAATTGTACTCTGAAATGTCTAGAAAAGCCCGTGTTCTTTGCATTTTTCCTGATTGACTGCACTGGGAAATTGACATTTCCGATTGTCAATTGCGTGTTTAATATGTCATTTCCTAGGTGATGAGTACAAAAACACTTTTTTTTCAAAATCGGCATGAAAATCGTCATTTCCAGACAAATTTGCGGCATGAAAGTAAGATTTTCATGACTAGGCATGAAAATTTTATTTTCATGCCTAGTCATTTTTACTTTCAACTTTGTTTACTTGTCATGACAACTTTTTCTAAAATTTGTGACAGCTCTGATGATTTGTCACAGCTCTGATCATTTATGCAAACCTAATTTTTTTATAATTTTAAGCTTAATTGCCGATTTAAAAAAAATAGAATACATCACGCGTCATAAAAATGTCTTTGCTTGACTCGGAGGCTTTGAAGAAATGCTCGGACGCTGCGCATCCTCGCATTCTTCAAACGCCTCCTCGTCTGCAATGAAACATTTTCATGACTTGTAATGTAATATACTATTTGTACTCATCCACTAAAAACTACCCGATTTTTTGCATGATTCCAATACCTTCCTTTACAGGTAAGCGGAAGGTAAAAATGATAATGCAACCACTGAAATTTTTGTGAAAAGCAAGTTTAGTGATTTATTATACTCAATATTTAGAGGAAAATATTTTGAAAGATTGTGAGTGTAGATGTGTTGAATGTGTAATTCAGCGAATAATTTAATAAATAATGAAGGTAATTTCATACGTACAAATGTGGTACGAAGTTAGTAAGAAAATAAATGGATAAAACTTCACTTCGTTACCAACTTCACTGCGAACTAATCTGCATTTTAACTTTCCCAACTTGTAATTCGCTATTTCAGCTTAGCTTACCTGCCGCTATTTCACGTGGATATTTATGAAATAATAGCGTTCACCGGCGAGAAACAAAATACGCAGTAGCCTCATCGTTTACTTAAATACGGGTTACTTTTTCAGTTAATTGTTTCCAACTTGATTGAGCTATTAATTAGTCGAAATGTAACAAGGTACTCGGTAATTAGAGCAGAGTTTTTAACCTTCCAACCCTTGTCCTAATTTGTTTAACGAAGGAATGTTTTTCTCCGCTAAAAGTCTTTCACTTTCGTTTTAAGAGAAATAACATTAATATATTAAACATAGTGTTGAAGTTACCTTAAATTGTTAATCAAATTTAAAATGACAAAGTTAAGAGTAAATTTATCATTATTTTCCGGAATTCCTAAAAAGGTTTCCAAATTTAGAACCATTGATTCCATGTGTGCACAAGGCAATCAACACTATTTAACATTTTTAATTCTAAATAACAGTCGACTAGTCGACACAATAGTAAAGTTGGCTCCTATTTGATATTTAATTTTTGTGAAAAACCGAGTGAAATTAATGATTTCTTTCAATCATTATCAATAATTTTTTTCCTAAATAGAATTTTGTAGCTATTTATAATATTATTATAATTTAATCTAAATGTTCAAATTATTTTAAATGAAATTTTACATTTTTATGTTGTTTAATTTGTGGTCGTAGAAAAAGATTAGTAGTAGTTTATAAACTCTAAATACTAGTCGCTGCGCTCGTTCCTAAAAATACTCGTGATTAAAATGCCGTTTATAAAACTTGATACATAGTATACTATATTCTTTCTTCGCTATTAGTCATAAATGGGTATGTAATTTATGTTTTTATCGTTAATATTCCTTATTTCGATTATGGTGGAAATGCCAAAGTACAAGATGATTCATCATAACTTGCTTTTTTAAAACGCGTGCCATTCAGGCTGTAGGGATCGTAGTGGAGAGAGAGAGTGATCTCTTTCGACAGTTGCATTTTTAAAGTTTTGTTCCCCACCCGCTCAGTCGCCATCATGCGTTGGAGCACGGAGCAGTATCGATGGCTGTATTGAGGGAACACTTCCCCGAGCGCCTAATCTCAAATGAGGCGATTTAGAGTGGGCAGCCCGCTCGCCCGATTTGGCTCCTTGTGATTTTGTGTGTTTTTTTTAATCCCGCATTTACGTCAACCGTCCAAGGACCCTAGAAGATCTGAAGGCCAACATCCGGGCCACAATTTCCAACATACCCGCTGCCATGCTGGAAAGGGTTATGACAAACGCCAAATCGGCTTATTCAGTGTATAGACAATGGGGGGCGTCACCTACCTGATATGATTTTGAAAACTGGGTGAAACAAAACTTTAGATATGTACCTACATTATAAAATTTAAAAAATCTGCTGTGGTCACCACACGACCTCTCGCCTAATTCTGCTTATTCTACTAATCTAATAAATAGTTTTACTTACATTTTAATAGTTTCATGTTCATGTAATATGTAAATGATAATGTAAACCAATATCCAAGCAAAAGATGTCAACTGTACTGTCACTGTCATAATCATTCAAATTTTATGTAGAAACAAATTTCATATCAGCATGGACAACAAGATACTGGAATTTCAAAAAAATATAATATTAATTGTACTTTATTTTATTGTTAAATACTTCCAGATTCAGCAATTTGTATTTATAATTAACTGTACACATAGATAATCACAATTTCTTTTATTTTTAATTGCAAAAATTGTCATAAATAAATAATGTACCAATATATTTAAGGAAAACTTTTCCAAACTTCTAAAAGTACTACTTCCGGTTTGCGGATTTCTACCAAAATCTTATTATTATACTTATTAAAATCTTAAATGTGAAATTTGGTTATAAACGGTTTGATACTTTTTAAGTTATCGTGGACGAAAAATCGTCGGTTCATACAAACACACAAACACACACACACAGACATCATCGTGAAAATAGTAAATTCGTATTCTAGAGACCCTGAAACGTGCTTATCCACCAAAAACTCATACTCGAAAATTTTGACCCATTACAAAATACCTCTCTTATAGAATATGAGGCGAGAGGTAATAAAAAGTTTCTGATTCATAAAATGGGCATTATTGCGTTTTGAAATAAGTAAGTTACGATGAACCACCCTGTATATCTAACTGTAATCTTTAGCACTATGTTCTCCAATTTATGATACTTCGTGCATGTATGGCTTGGTTTGTTTGATTCGTGAATGATTTACTTAACAGTGATCTGGGCGCTGTGAGTTGATAAACTGAATATTATCCGGGAGTCAACTCTGGCATATTGCGCGATAAGCCTCTAATGCCTCAATCACTGACATTATCTCCGCCGCATCAATGTTCATCTACAGTCGAACAACACAAACATGTCACTTCGTTCATTACAAATCATCAAACAGCAAGAGACACCACACGAAAATAGCCTGTGATGATGCATGAACCGGAGTTCAGTAAAAACATCGCACAATTCAATCAAGCTGACCACTTCATCGTCTTAAATGTAGTAATGGTTGCAAAAATAATCTCTCATGATATATGGAATGTTTATGTCAAAAATAAAACTACTGGAATTCAGTCACACAGTTTATTATATCAACCTCTCCCGGTTTCTACGCCCATGCGTCTTCCTCAGGAGGTGATTAAATTTAAAAACTTTGGTACATATTAAAAACGTTATTGTAACGTTTTTAATATGTACGTTATTGTAATTCCAGTAAATTTGACACCAAGTTCATTTTACCCCCTGCCACTCACCTTAGAAAAAAGGTTTTGATGTCAAAAAATGTCAAACTTTGACAACTTGTAGTATCAGATGAAAAAAATCGTGGACTCAATCCATACCAAGCCGATAAAGTTTACTTACCTATTAGCGCGAAGTTATTAATTTTTGAAAAAAAATTGCATTGAACCATTGAACTTAGCGTCAGATTAACTTGCATGACCTTAAAGAGGAAACTTCAATCTTTTATCAGGTTTATTCATTTGCGACTAAATTCAACCGAGTTCGGAATTTTTGGTGCATATTTAAGTGGTGCGTTTTTTCTTTTGTCGAATGTATTATACATTATATTACGTATGTTTTTTACTGAGTGTATACTTGAACATATTTTTTTGACTAATACAAGCTCTTTTATTACGATTTCAGGCCAATGAAACATAGTGTTCTATTTCACATCCAAAGAATATTTATTTGCATGCTTTTAAAGTTAATTTTATTTGCTTATTATCTACTCGATAATAGTATATCAAGTTATATAATGGTCTTTTTTATAAACGAGTCACATAATATACCTACCTACTACAAAAATCTACTTTGGCAAATGTATTTAACTGTTATATTGAAGAAAAAAAATACAATGATTGAAATAATTGATTAATTTAACTCGGTTTTTCACAAAAATTAAATGTCAAATATAGGAGCCAACTTCACCCCGTGCTTAATATATCAGTTGCTAAGTTCAGCCCGTGACTAAAAACGGCCAAAGCTTGTCGAGGTGTGTTTAAAATGTCATTTAGCGACATGGAAACCAGTTCGTTAAGTGATGTTTTAATACCAGAAGTAGAAAAAAATAACTAGATTTACTAGAATATGAATGAAAGATGATACCAAGAAATGCTTCAGTTATTATATCCAATAAAACTTTAATTGATTCGATCGTCTGGGAAAATAATCGAACCGAAAAGATTTAAACATGTATTGATGTAGCTAACTCATGAAAAGAACATATTTCATCTCTAGCAGCCGTTCACATCTTCCATTGAATCACAATCGCTCCGTTACGAGCGAAATTCGCCTCAATCATTCTTTAACTCGGAATCAATCGACTTGAAATGTTGTACTTCAGTCATTCCTGTACTCCGGCAGTTTTACATTGCGTCACGCGTGTGGCGCTGTCCTTGTCGAGGGTCAAGGAGTCCTGAAGGACCCAGGAATGGATGTGTGTCTTCCCTTGGGCACAGGAAGGATACTAAAGTCCTCGATTAGGTTTACAATGTTTTGTATTCGGGCTGCGTTGCTAGCCAATCACAGGAAAGTGTGGATTTGTCTCTAGGACTAGTGACGAGTTATCCTTGACCGGTGAACGGTTAAATCTAAAAGGGAACCTCCACCAAAAATACGAGTCTAATATTTTAATTAAAAAATCTGACGTGGACACCACATGACTTCCTTGTACGCCTATTAAACTGTTCATACTTTTCTTAATAACTAAAATGTAGAATTATATTATACAAATATATTAATATATAAGTACTGCTACTATTGCTACTATACTCACAAATATATTTTACTCATTTTATTTAAACTGCAGAAGAAGATATAAACGATATTTTACTATTGTCACTACCACTGTCATGTCATAATCATTTAAATTTTACGTAGTAACAAATGTTAATCGATCATGGACTACAAGATACCGAAATACTAAATTATAAATATATACTTTAATTATTCTTAAATGATACCAGATACAAAAATATTTATAAAATACCGATTGTAGGTAATAATCACATAATCTTTCATTTAAAATAAAAAAATTGTCTTAAATTAAATATTTATCGAAATATTTGAAAAAAGTACTACTTCCGGTTTGTAGATTGAAACAAAAAATAGGAGGTGCACAACTAGATGCTATAACTGTCCTAAATACAAAATTTCAACTTTCTACGTCTAACCGTATTTGAGTTATGCGACATACATACGTCCGTACATACGTACGTACGTACGTACAGACGTCACGACAAAACTAGTCATAATGGATTCAGAAAAGGTCAAAACGGATATTTCCATCAAAATCTGAAAAACCGAAATTTTTCGCGATTACAATACTTCCTTATTACTCCGTACAAGGAAGTAAAAACCAAAAAATCGTGGAATCCCCCATTAGCATAACAAATTTAATGTAGTTCTAATACATCTGTACCTATAACGAATAGCTAGTGCTCGACTAAGATCGATATTATTAATTAAAATAATTGTACAATTTTCGTTAGGTAGCCATTATAATAAAAACAAAGTATTTATGTATTGTATTGAGAGTGCAATGGAAATAATGAAATTGTAAAAAACGAGTATTTCCCGGGGATCATAAATAACGTTGGCCATGACAGACACAGCAGTAACAATTGTAACAATTTTGATAAAATTCGTTAGCAATAATGAGAGGATTTTGTCAGCGCGACGATTTGCGTGAAATATTAGCTTTGAATCATAGAAATTACTCAACTGAAATTTGATTTAAAATGTTTGTTTTATATCTGGCCATAAACGCGCTTGGCGTACTCTGCTCCACTGTCAAAGCGACTGTTGTACAAATTAAAATGTAAAATAGCCTCCGTACGCCGAACAATTTTATTTTCTCTTTTTTGTATTTTTATTTGAATTGTAAACAAGGAGATAATCATTTTAAATAAAAACTCGAATGGGATGGAGCTACTCGAAAATTTAAACAAGGGATCGGAACAAAATCAACAAGCCTTAGAGGCAAAATAAATACATATTTATATGAAAATAATACCCTGTAGGTAACCACTTAAAAAGATATTATGTATACTTTTTGACTATATTATTGAAAAATCACTAGTCTAAATTTTATAGGGCATATACCGGGTGGTGCGTCGGCAAACGCACCATAGGGATTTCAATGTTAATTTTGAAATGTTCAAATATTGGCTCCCCTAATTGTTTCTCAGCAAAATAAAAAATAGTTTTTTGTAGAGAAAAAAATTCTGCATCTAATGATATCCTTACTCATAATTTCCTTTTATCCGGAACAGGAAAAATTAATTTAATAAAAATTTTAATTTTAATCAAATCACTAGTGCTATGAAATAAACGAAAACCAAATACATACTTACAATTAAATACATTTGACATTTTAAAATAAACATGCATAGTAAAGCAGAAAAGAATAAATATTTTATTCTTTTCTGCTTTACTCGACAAAAGAAAAAATCTGATGTGGCCAACACGAGACTCAAGACCTCTCGCCATACTCTACTATTTTACTAATATAAGTTTGTATGAAGGTACTTACTCACAAATATACCATTGTAGAAGGAAATTCGGGAAATTCAATGAGTCTTGGAAAAGAAGAATTTCTAATTCATTCAAACAGTGAAATGATTTTTGTCCAGGATTAAGAATCCTCGATGAACATATATACATATAAAATTTATAAAAAAAAATTGAATATTTCGGTTCAAAGGTACAAAATATGAAGTTATATGCATTTTTAATAAATATATGTAAAAAATATTGAAATAAACAAAAAAATTATACCATATTTTGATCTATTTTTGTATGAAATGCAAACATTTGTAAAAAATACTAATATGCACAACAATAAATTGAAATAACTAAAAATTGTATTCCTTGGTAAATGTAAAAAAAATAGGGAGGGAAGGGTTGATACACATTCTAAAAAAAATATCCCCCTGGAGCCGCCCTGTTCCCTGCATTTTTAAAATGATCTCTTACTCTCACTATAACGAAATTTCGTTGTAACGAGTTTCTTGTTATCAGAAACTGAAGAGATATCACAGCTAAAAATTAGCTACCTGAAACTTTTGATAATTTAGGTGAATTCAGCCCGGGGCTTCAGCGAAAATGATTTCATGCCAAGTTAGTTAATTGTGCATTTAGTGTGTCCACAGACTCTTATCTTAATACGGTATTCAAGAAGTTCTACTTAATTACAAATTAGAGAAGATTCTAGATAAACCGGCTGAATTTTCCGCGAAATAAACTTGACATTTTGACGGGTGTAATATTGTAATTAATATAACAGAACATGGTAAATTAAAATGAAAATAATATCCCTACTTTCAGAAGCTTACAAGCTTAGCATGAAATTTTATTTCATTTATTTTGGTTTCAACTTTTGCACAACAAAAATATTAATATGGCGGAAACAGAGAGATCAGGTATATTTGTTTTCAAAGTTGTATACTCCATGTATAATTAATTAATTAATTTTACAATTTCACAATAAACTAAAAGTTTTACTCTGTTCGTTGAGAGTACAACACAAGGACAGTGCAGTTTTAAATACGTTTGTTGTTGTTCTATACAGGTTGGTGGAAGTGAAAAGCGAACATAGGGAACATACATGACAATCGAACTTTGATGCCAGGTATCTTGATATATTTTGTAGTAGTGTCACAAAACGAAGTTATGTGAATTTGTGTGGCAAAAAGAGTAATCAATAACAGAAATAATAATAAAATTTAAAAATGCATGTAAACTTTCTCGTTCTGCTCGTACACATACATTATTATGCAAAGAAAATATTTTAATGAAAATAAAAATTTCAATAATATGACAGCTACTTTGACATTGACAGTATTTATTCCACGTATATCAAGATGCCTAGCATGATAACTCCATTGTCATTATTGTCCCTAGTTCGCATTTTACCTCCACCAACCTGTATACAGGCTGTGTCTCTTCTATATTTACAACATAACATATTGAGCACAAAACCGAAAGAATTTTTAGCAGAGAGTACACTAAAAGGAATGTTTTGTGCAGTTATATTATTGTACTGGATTTGATAATATTTACATTTCTTTTAAAATGGTGCCACAAACATTTCAGAAATTGTGTATATACCTACATCTGTTCATCAGTCACATTTTTCCTATATTGTGATTTCCAAATCGTGGTAGGTAAAATTATATATTTTTGAAAAATAGTTTTCCTTTATTGGTTAGAGATATAGAATAGATGTTACATAAATATTGTAAGATATACCTAATTTGTTCTTTCAAATGTCGTATGACAAATTGTAACTATCGCAGAATTTCTTATATTTTTTTGCAAAAAATGTTAGAATGCTTCAAGAAAATACAACTTCCGGTCAAGGTATTTGTACCAAAATCGTAGCATCTCTTCCAATTAGTATACAAATGTAAAATACCAAATATCAATTTTTTTGGTTAATTCGTATTTCAGTTATCCGACCTCCAGAAATCCGGCTTTTACCACATACACACACATACTACCCGATTTTTTGCATGATACCAATACCTCCCTTACAGGTAAGCGGGAGGTAAAAATAACAAATAATTTATGTTTGAGAAGAAAAAATTATTTTGGCACCCATATTTGTAAAAAAAACTGCAATATTTGTAAAAAAGAGTGTTTTCTCGCGCCAGTGTACAGCTTTTGTTTATAAGTGAATTAACTTAAAATTTTAATATGTTGTCAACAAAGCTTGGATCTGCGATATAACCGATCGAATTTATGAAATTCGTTTTAAAATAGAAGATATTTGTGTTCAAAAATAACAAAAACAGCCAAAATTCAAATTTACATATTTCGATTTTAAAGAATCGGCCATTTGTAGATTGTACTGTTATCTTCAATAATATCTTCAGATTACTATATTTAACAAAACAATAAACGCTGTGGAGTGGCGCGCGAAATCCATGTTTTTGACTGTTTTCTGGCGCGGTAGAGGATCGTCTTAATATCGTTCTTGAGTGAAATAAGATAATATGACATTGTGTTTTATAAATAATCCTACGACATTCATACACATACAACGACCCTTGTTTCAGGTATATTCCTTACAATACTTCATAATAATACAAAGCCAGTAAATGTTGTAATATTCAGTCTCCCAGTAAAATAAGACACACGATCAACAGTTTACCCTTCACACATCTGCAAATTGAATTTCATGCCACGGACCACAAATCTACACACCGCATCCTTATTTCCATCCTTGTCTAACCGCAGGACATCTAATTCACCCCTTGAAACGTCCGTCACTCGCTGAAATTATAACAACATTCTCCGCCGAGAACTTCCCAGTTCTCTATGGCATGTAAGATGCTCAATACTGCAGTAATTACCAGTTCCATGGGGGGGGGGGGGTGTAGGATGTTTGGGGTAGTTAGTGCACATTGTAGGGGATGACCAGAGATGGACAAGCGGGATGCTGATTTGTTTATCTCTGTGGGAGGAGACGGAGTAGCATATTTTAAGTATGGGTGTAGTAGCATCTGAATTTTGATATTGAAAATATGGTAGGTAGAGAGGTACTGAAAATTAATGCGAAGAATAGTGATATTTAGTGTATCTGCAAAAATAATTACCCAACAGAGGTACGAGTTTATTATCATATCGATGAGTGAAAATATGTAGGTAAGGTTGTTACAATCAAATCGCTTAAAATTAAAAGATTTATATAGAGTGGTGACCATACACCGTGTACAAAAAGTTCCGGGACGGTCAAATATCTCGAGAAATAAGCATCTGATCGAAGAACAGAAAAACACGTATTCAATATATTTTTTAAATCTATCTAATGACACGTAACACGACCACCTACCACCCACCATCCTTGGAGACGGGCTGGGGGGTAACTTTAAAATATTAAATGGCAACCCTCAATTTTTATTTCAGATTCGTATTCTACGGAAAAAAATAAGTAACTTTTATCTCAAACTTTTTTTTTAATTCGCGACAGATGGCGCTCTAGACCGCGTAGAATAATTACAGAAACGGTCAGTGATCTCGAGAAATAAGCATCCGATCGAAAAACAGAAAAATACGTGTTCAATCTTACATGGGAACCTTTATTTCGTATCACAAATTGGCTACGGCTACGATTAACCGATTTGCAACAAATGGTGTTGTATTCGCATTATTCAACTTATTTTTTCGTTTAGAGCGCCATCTGACGCAAATTTAAAAAAAGTTTGAGATAAAAGTTACTTATTTTTTCCGTAGAATACGAATCTGCAATAAAAATGGTGGTTGCCATTTAAGATTTAAAAGTTACCCCCCAGCACGCCTCCAAGGATGGAGGGTCGTGTTAGGTGTCATTAGATAGATTTTTTTGAAATATTGAATACGTGTTTTTCTGTTCTTCGATCAGATGCGTATTTCTCGAGATATTTGACCGTCCCGGAACTTTTTGTACACTATATTAAAATGATGATGAGAGGCTGAAATTTATACAGTTCCTTTATACACTATTGAGATTCTAAAAAAATTAATTTTCGTCGATCCGGCTTTTGAGTAATTGAATGTTGAAATTACGCTCGTTTTACATGGACTCTTATGGGAATTCACTAATTTTTTAAACTATGTGATACAATGATGAAAAATTCATAGAACTTAATATTAATATTAATTAATATTAATATTTCCTGTCTAGGTACCTTTAATAATAAGTTCGTGAAGATTTTATGTGCTTTTTATAAACCATTTGGAAGTTATTTTTAAAAATGTGTGTGTGTGTGTGTGTGTGTGTGTGTGTGTGTGTGTGTGTGTGTGTGTGTGTGTGTGTGTGTGTGTGTGCGTGCGTGCGTATGTGTGAGTATGTGTGTGGTCCGGGCCGATGCCGGATTTGATATTTGGTATTTTACAATTGTATACGAATAGGAAGAGCTCATTAGATTTTGGTACAAATATCTTCACCGGAAGTGATATTTTTTAAAGATTAAAAAGATTAAGTGTCAAAAATTTCTATAAATTTGGATAAATATAGTATTTATTTGTAATAAGAATAAGAGGAAAAGTTATTTGCAATTTAAGTTATAAAAAAATTGTCTTTATCTGGTAGCACTAAAGAACTGCAGTAAAATTTAAAAAATAAATTTATCAAATAAAACGTTGAAATCTTGTAATCCATGTTCGGTTGATTTTTGTTTCTGCATAAAAAATATTGACAGGTGAGACGGGTGACAAGTTGGCATACTAGCGCTATATAAGCGCTATATTTTAGATTTTTATTTGTATTATTTTAAATGGGCACCGGATTGTACGTATACATATATGTTTAAAGTCTAGATATGGCGGAAGGTTGTGTGATGGCCACGTCAGATTTTTTGTTTAGTGAATTAGTAATTATTGTAAAAATATATCACCACAACTGAATGAATTGCAATGATAATAGCCAACGCGCGTTGAGCAAATTTTGTTTTACATTATCAAAAATATTTGTATTTTCATATCCTCCCCCAAAGCTGGGTACGCCATTGTAGGAGTCCCCAACCTCCTTAACGTTTAATAGGCGTAATTATTATTTAAAACTGAACTACTTTGAAGAATGTAGAATACTTATAATATGCAGTTTTATTTAAAATTAATTTGATGATGCAATAAACCTTATTATTATTATTATTATTAATAACATAACATAATAACATAATATGAGTCATTGATATAAATATATATTGCGTCGTTTGCCATAAACTCACAAGTAATCATGGATGTTAGTGAAGAGATTTTTGTGTAGGTACAATTATTTAAAACATTAAATATTATTACACTACAGCTATAGCTCATGTAAACGCATCACCCGAGGTAAAATAGTAACAATGCACTTTCACCTCGATGCAGGATTCCTGCACTGATCCAGCAGGCGTCGCCCGACGTCGCGACGCCTGTAATCACCAGCACTCCTGCTAGAGTGGAAACTCTTGTTCATTTTGTGTGAAAATATTTGCTCTGTTATTCGAAATGCAAACTAGTGTATAGCGAGCGCCCGTGTGTTGTGTTTTGAAATGCGGAGAAGTTTTTACACCTGAGGCGATCTGGAGTCAACCTGGAGTAACTTTAGAGTGGAATAGGTGCAGGATTAACCAGAGAGAACGAAGGGTACTCTTGTATTTTTAATTACACTTTTTGTATTTTTCTTTTGACCGAATTAATTATTGTGAAATAAGTAATATTTATTTATCTAATCTGTAGAATATTATAGCAGAAAGCTCGGGTGTGGCAGCCTCACATTTTGTGAGTATATACATATACGCAGAGCCGATAATCAAGTTAATGATCATGGTATATTTTTAAGGGTAGTTTTCGCAAGAAACACTGGATTGTTGATTGAAATAATTATAATATAAACACAGGAGTGCATACTCCGTATCAATACTGTGCGAGATAGAAATATCACTTCTAGGCCCTGTGTTGCTATCGTTACCGTTGTTTATCGTCCCAGAATGCATTCTCCGAACTGGCCCGCGCATGTTCTGTCTCTCTAGATAAATAGATAAACAGAAAGGCCGCACTTCGGCCGCCCGAGTGTCCATTCTTGTCAAATATTATACACTGGCGGAAAAAGAAATGAAACACTTGAAATTCGTAAAAATTTCGACTATTTTCAAACCGCCATAACTGGACGTATTTTCTATCGATTTCGATGAATCTTCGAGAGCGAAAAACTTTGAAGTGTCTACTTTAAAGTCATGCATGCAAACTTAAGCGCAACTTCTACCGCCCCCTCTAGCATTCATGTGAAAAAAAAATTAATATTAAAAATGTCCAACTTTGACGATGTGTACGGATTTAATTTTTTTTTTATTTGATCCACCAAAATGGCACTAAAATTTGTTCAATTCCCTGTGCAGGACTTAAAGAACGAAGTTCCTACGATGATTTGGCACAAAGATACGGGTGTTTTTTTAAAAAGTGCATTTTTAGGTTTTTTGAACATAACTCCAGCGACTTTTCAAATAAATTAGACGATTCTTCCAGAAAAAAACTCATTGTAAACAAGGAGGTAAACTCAGATTAGGCAAAAAACGTCCAACTTTGGCGATGTGTACCGAGTTGGAAAAAAATTGTCGACTCGTTCCACAAAAAGGGCATTGAAATTTGTTCAATTACTTGTGCAGGGCTCAAAAAACGAAGTTCCTACGACGATTTGGCACAAAGTTATGGGCGTATGAAAAAGAGAGCATTTTATGGTTTTTTGACTCATAAGTCGGGAGAATTTGACAACAAAGTTTCGACGAAATTGTTTTTTTTTTCACGAATGAAATTTTCTTTCAAAATTTCTAATATTTTAGGCAATTTGAGAAGTAAGCAAATCTCACGAGTTTAAAGTACCTGTAAGCAGACCTTCAATATCGAGAAATTATAAATATAGGGATATTACTCTATCCTAGCCACATATTGAGTACGATCAAAAATTACATACTCAATACAAACATAACATTGGGATGTTACATAGATGATATTACCAAGGAATAACATAGGTTATTGATAGGATGTTAATGGGCAAATATAGCAAGAAACAAACCAGGATGTTCAAATGTTCTGGGGATTTTATTTTGTCAAGGGAATACGTGTTTTATTTTCGAAGTTGTGAACACAAGTCACAAGACTTATTTATAATTTGATTTATATTTGTCAAGTAGGTGGTGCATATCTTTCCGTCTTTTATAACATTAACCTGCAATACCTTTGTCAAATAGACTTATAAACAACCTTTCAAATTCTATTGAATGTGCTCTCATCTGCTATGAACGTTTAATACTGGGTTAAATGCGAAGATAATTTGTAAGCAAGGTACTCGTTAGAACCTAAGCACAAAATGAGTGTTTCGCAAATCTGGAGCCTGTAGCCTGTATTATTGAATCAAGTAGGCGTTCTTGCTTGAATTAATTGCGGCTTATCCTAACCACCCACAAAACCAGCTCACTTTGATCTTTCACTGTTGTTAACCCTCTACAGCTGTGTAGACTTACAGGCGTTTCATGAACTTACAACTAAGATCATTTCAACTATTCAGACTTTATTACAGACAGGAGATTTTTCGTGATAAATACTACAATAACTAGGTAGGTATGTATGGTAGCGGTTAAAGAGGTTTGTGACGATGATGTCATAAACTTGTAATAGTTATCTTTCGCAAGAAAATTTGCTTGGTTTGATGTGGTTAAATTTGACAAAAGGTTTGTTATAAACAATGGTATAATAGATATTTACTTTACAAGTTGGCAAAGTAAGGTATTACCCACGAGGGAAATCTTAACTCACGAGAGCAAAGGCTGAGTGAGATAATTTTCTCGAGTGGATCATTCCTTTTTGCCCTCGTGTGGAGTATAACGTTTTATCCAACATCTCTTAATAACTACTTCAATATTTAAAAAATATTAAGTTCCAACTTAAAACATCGTTACTGTGGTGATTTCCAACAAGCAAAGTAACAATTTACCCACAAGTGGGTATAATTTTGATCAAAATGGCCTATCTTTTACTTACTTACTTTAAAATCACCATATTTATGATGCTTTTATTAAGCGGTGTTGGATAATAGTGTATTAAGTAGGTATATATTAACTGACTAAAAGTGCGTGATTTAATCCTAAGGGTGAAGTTTATTAAATAATCACCTGAGGGATTAATGGTACTGTCATGGTGTATACGCTTATTTCTTGCACATTATCCTCAAACGAATACAAAATAATTTAAAAGGAATACACATTCAATAATTTTGGCAGTAAACTTTATGACAAATATTTATATTATTACCATAGATACTCTGTAACAAATAGCACGTATTTACTTGACAACGGGATTAATTAATTCAATTCCTTGACAACGGGATTAAATATGAAAAATAATCCCTTGAGATCAAATTAAGAACCTTAGACACAAAAAATAAAGGCTAAAGAAGAGTTTTAGTCCCGTAAATCCAAAAAATAAATTTAATAAGCAACAATTTAAAAAAAAATCTGTTTTTTCAAAATCGGCATGAAAATCGTCATTTCCAGACTAATTTGCGGCATGAAAGTAAGATTTTCATGACTAGGCATGAAAATATTTTCATGCCTAGTCATTTTTACTTTCAACTTTGTTTACTTGTCATGACAACTTTTTCTAAAATTTGTGACAGCTCTGATGATTTGTCACAGCTCTGATGATTTATGCAAACCTAATTTTTTTTATAATTTTAAGCTTAATTGCCGATTTAAAAAAAATAGAATACATCACGCGTCATGTCAATGTCTTTGCTTGACTCGGAGGCTTTGAAGAAACGCTCGGACGCTGCGCATCCTCGCATTCTTCAAACGCCTCCTCGTCTGCAATGGAACATTGCAGTGACTTGTAATGTAATATACTATTCATTTTTCATAAAAAATCATACTTTAATCTGGTAAAACATAGAACAGCATGAAAACACTTTATTTGACTTCAAATCAATTTTTAAGAATTTTCAAAATTTTGATGATTTTAGGATTCTCCAAACATTCCCCGAATTACATGGGCATACCAATTTTCAGCACAAAATTTGAAGTGGAACATTTTTTATGAAGGATAATCGAAAATCGAAAAACGTAAAACGTCGATTTTCGAATATTCTTTAAAAAATTCCAGTTAGAATTTTGTGCTGAAAATTTGTATACCCATGTAATTAGGCGCGAGGAATCCAATCATCCATAAATAAAGTCTGAGTCTTTTACCATTTTCGAGGTATCAAGGGTCAACATTTTTAAAGAACTCTAAAATCTTAAAAAAATTTAAAATTCTCAAAAGTCGTTTATAATTAAATTAAAGTGCGAGAAACACAATGCCGCAACCCGCAGTTCGATTTATCGATTAAACTTTGAAGTATGCAGCCTCAAAGTTAGAAATTGGTAAAACTGAAAAATCGGAAAACTCCAAAAATAAGCGAAATATCGAGACGCGGACTAATCATAGCAGTAAAATCTTATTTATTTGAGCAAATGAACCATATTTATTTATTTCTATAAAGTATTTCAATCTCAAAATACTGAATGTAAAATATGAATTCATAGATTTCCAAACAAAGTCCTCTTTTCATTTTGCTTTAAATTTCAGCAAGTGTGTCTCCTTAAGAGTGAGACGGTTGCATTGAGGGTTCGGCAAGAGTGACAGAGAGGGCGTGAGGTTAATTATCGCAGAGAAATGTTATTTCCGGTGGATTTATTGATGTCTACGCGCGTTAGCAGCTCTGGTATAATTACTGAATGTGTGTATGAATTTTCGAAATTTGACTCGACAGATGAATATGTGAGAGGAATTTCGTATTAGAAACAAATGATTGAGTGACACTTTTTGAGAGTGATTAATTTACTGAAAAACTACGAAATCGAATGAGATAAACTTCACTTTGACAATAATCGTGCAAAAAAAATTATTAAACATTTCGAAAATATTTATACATACATAGTGAACAGTCAACAACAATTTAACATTTGGGGTTTTTAGAGTGAACATTGAAATTTCGATTATGTGAACAGTTCAACAGTGCCAGATCTACTTGGTACCTGGTAACATGTGATTAACCCTAAATACAAAATTTGAAAACATTTATTAGCTGTTTTTAAGTTTATGCGAAAGTAATATTTTAGTCTTGATTATTTACTTGTAGAGATATGTCCAATATGGCATTACTAAAATGCTTAAGTATAGGAATCTGTAAAGACAAGAATTATTCTATGATTTAGTAGAAATTATTAGTTTTCTGTGTTATGGTTATTTAATAATATGTATATACGGGCCCTATAAAAACAGCCAGTACCAAAGCCAAAAAATTTTAGAGGCTATATCGGTTATCAATATAAATGACAATTTTATGGTCAGTACCAAATATGTCTTTTCATAACCTGAAGATACTAAATGCAATTTTCAACTGAAATAAAATTATTTATTTAGAAAATTCCGTTCATTAAAACCAGTAAGACATTATCGAAAGGTAAACAACTTATAAAATATTTACACAATTTGATTCGAAACATTTTTAAATTTATTTTTTCATGATATGCCATGTAAAAATCATATAATCTGTTTTTAAGATACTCGCCGAACATAAATATATTGACAGAATTGTGCAGAGCCAAATTTCATTCTTAACTCATTAATTTGATAATACATATTTAAAACATGTACTTAATATGCTTTATTATAAATAAAATAAAAAATATAACCTTTTTCTCGAATGTTCATCTCCTGGCCTTGGATACACTGACAGCACCAATGTCCATGAAAACATTGCAAGTTTTTGCAAATAAAAATCCCGCACAAAAATCATAGTACACTAATAGAAAGTATCACAAAATCAGTACACAAACACTACACTAAAGTCTACACTACGTCTTGTTCAAATACAACACTTTAAAGTTTATTAGAATATGAGAAATTTCAACGCTTATTTCACGACATTGTATACAGGACGCCGTCCTGAAGCTGAACTAGAATGTAAGTGGCCCATGCGCAGTAGAGCATTAGATCGAATAAAAAAAAATCTGACGTGGCCATCACACAACCTTCCGCCATATCTAGACTTTAAACAGAAATGTATACGTGTAATCCGGTGCCCATTTAAAATATACAAATAAAAATCTAAAATATTCAAACACAGAAATTAGTATCACCTGAATCAAAAGATTCATTCGCACGAAAACTCTTCTGTGTTGAAGCCATCCTCCGTTCAATTACTACATTTAATATCTTACTTATGACTTATATGGCGCTAGTATGCCAACTTGTCACCCGTCACAACTGTCAATATTTTTTATACAGAAACAAAAATCAACCGAACATGGATTACATGATTTCAACGTTTTATTTGATAAATTTATTATTTTTCAAAATCGGCATGAAAATCGTCATTTCCAGACTAATTTGCGGCATGAAAGTAAGATTTTCATGACTAGGCATGAAAATTTTATTTTCATGCCTAGTCATTTTTACTTTCAACTTTGTTTACTTGTCATGACAACTTTTTCTAAAATTTGTGACAGCTATGATGATTTGTCACAGCTCTGATGATTTATGGAAACCTAATTTTTTATAATTTTAAGCTTAATTGCCGATTTAAAAAAAATAGAATACATCACGCGTCATGTCAATGTCTTTGCTTGACTCGGAGGCCTTTGAAGAAACGCTCGGACGCTGCGCATCCTCGCATTCTTCAAACGCCTCCTCGTCTGCAATGAAACATTGCAGTGACTTGTAATGTAATATACTATTTTTCAAAATCGGCATGAAAATCGTCATTTCCAGACTAATTTGCGGCATGAAAGTAAGATTTTCATGACTAGGCATGAAAATTTTATTTTCATGCCTAGTCATTTTTACTTTCAACTTTGTTTACTTGTCATGACAACTTTTTCTAAAATTTGTGACAGCTCTGATGATTTGTCACAGCTCTGATGATTTATGCAAACCTAATTTTTTTATAATTTTAAGCTTAATTGCCGATTTAAAAAAAATAGAATACATCACGCGTCATAAAAATGTATTTGCTTGACTCGGAGGCTTTGAAGAAATGCATTCTTCAAACGCCTCCTCGTCTGCAATGAAACATTTTCATGACTTGTAATGTAATATACTATTACTTCCTTGTACGGAGTAATAAGGAAGTATTGTAATCGCGAAAAATTTCGGTTTTCAGATTTTGATGGAAATATCCATTTTGACCTTTTCTGAATCCATTATGACTAGTTTCGTCGTGACGTCTGTACGTACGTGCGTACGTGCGTACGTGCGTACGTACGGACGTATGTGTGTCGCATAACTCAAATACGGTTAGACGTAGAAAGTTGAAATTTTGTATTTAGGACTGTTATAGCATCTAGTTGTGCACCTCCTATTTTTGGTTTCAATCTATAAACCGGAAGTAGTACTTTTTAAAAATATTTCGATAAATATTTAATTTAACACAAATTTTTTTATTTTAAATGAAAGATTATGTGATTATTACCTAAAATCGGTATTTTATAAATATTTTTGTATCTGGTATCATTTAGGAATAATTAAAGTATATATTTTTAATTTAGTATTTCTTTATCTTGTAGTCCATGATCGATTAACATTTGTTACTACGTAAAATTTAAATGATTATGACATGACAGTGACAATAGTAAAATATGCTTTATATCTTCTTCTGCAGTTTAAATAAAATGACTAAAATATATTTGTGAGTATACTAGTATAATAAGTTAAAAGAATTTTTTATATTATTCTACATTTTAGTTATTAAGAAAAGTATGAACACACAAGGCGTACAAGGAAGTCATGTGGTGTCCACGTCAGATTTTTTAAATTTTACTGCAGTTCTTTAATGCTACCAGATAAAGACAATTTTTTTATAACGTAAATTGCAAATAACTTTTCCTCTTATTCTTATTACAAATAAATACTATATTTATCCAAATTTATAGAAATTTTTGACACTTAATCTTTTCAATCTTCAAAAAATATCACTTTCGGTGAAGATATTTGTACCAAAATCTAATGAGCTCTTCCTATTCGTATACAATTGTAAAATACCAAATATCAAATTTTTTGGGTAATTCGTATTTGAGTTATGCGACAGACGGCATCGGCCCGGACCACACACATACACACACACGCGCGCACACACACACACACACACACGCGCACACACACACACACACACACACACACACACACACACACACACACATACATACAGACATCATCGGGAAACTATCAAAAATGAGTTGTAAGGACCCTAATTCGTGCTCATCCACTAAAAACTCACTACCCGATTTTTTGCATGATTCCAATACCTTCCTTTACAGGTAAGCGGAAGGTAATTAGGAATTTATTTTTCTTAATCATTGATTATAAACGTATTATTTTTATCTAAAAATATTAAATAAATAATAATTCAGATTTTAGATAACTGTAAATCCTGAAATCTATCTAATCTAGAGAAACAAATTAATTATTTATTTTGTTTGGTTAATAATATTGATAATATAGATGGCTTTAATTTTAAATCGACAGGGTATGCATTAATGTTTAGGGCCTGTAGTGTTCGATGTATTTGTACTATTAACTTTATTGTTTTGTGAACGTCTACACAGATGAACAATCTGCCACCAACTGGACTCAAATCATTTCTCATCAAACATAAATACACTTCTCTAATATAATTTGTTTACCAATACAAATAACGGCCAGTGGTTAGCATGATAGCGGTCCCCAGTTCGATTCCCAGCACAACCGACAATAATACCACTGGGTCCGAGTGGTTGGATTCCACTATAATAACATCTACCATCCTGTAATTGGAAGTTAATTCTGTAGGTTGGTTACCATTAAAAAAATAAAAATAAATCTAATACATTACGTACCAGTAAATATTAGTAATTAGTAGTAGTAGTAATTATTAAAATTATTTAAAACAAATCATTATTTGTTTACAAATAACAAATAATTTAGGTTTGAGGGGAAAAATAATGTTGGCATCCATATTTGTAAAAAACTGCAATATTTGGGAAGAGGCGCGCCACTGTACAGCTTGGACCTGCGAAATACCGATCGAATTTTTAAAATTCGTTTTAAGAAGGTTCCCTAGACATTTTAAAAAATGTTCCAATGCAACCAAACTTTGAATTTATGTTGTCTGTGTCATAAAAATGATACCTGAATTTTTTGGAAATTTTTGACCACGTAGTTTGAAATTTGAAATTAATTGTTAAATTTTAATATTTTACATGGGCTCTTATGGCTTTCCATTAATTGATTAAATAAAAAGATGTTAGAAATGTTCTATTTACTTAATTTTTGGAATATAAACGTATGCAAGCACGGACATCAATTTCCCAAAATTTGAAGAAGGTTGACCACATAGTTGTAACAATATTGTCGATTGAAAAAAAAATCTTCAAGCATTTTTTGATTAGTGAATTAGAAATTATTGTAAAAATATATCACCGCAACTGAACGAATTGCAATATCAACTAACACCCGTTGACCGAATTTTGTTTTACTGATATCTGAGTACGCCACTGCATGTGTAGGGAACCTCCTTAAAAAGAAGATATTGTGTTCAAAAATAACAAAAAGAGTCAAATTCAGATTAACATATTTCGATTTTAAAGCAAAATTTTAAAACTCTGCATCTTGCATTTTGTAGATTGTACTTTTCAAAAATATCTTTGAATTATTATATTTAACAAAACAATAAACGCTGTGGAGTGGCGCGCGAAATCCACGTTTTTGGCTGTTTTCTGGCGCGGTAGAGGATCGTCTTTAGACTACCTATTTAGTCTACTCGCCTTGGGTAATGTTGAACAACCTATTTGATATTTTCAGGTGTGACATGCGCTCCATCTTGGGTATTATAAATTTTAAATGTCTAAACACTTGATATTTTTCAAGCGTGAATAGTAAACAGGTCGCATTTGTAACTTTTCTCACGTTGACTTGAAGTAGTAAGTTATGTTGTGTGTCTTGTCTGTGTGACACGGAGTAACGATCCCGTAGTGTGTGTCACATTTCTTTATTATGAAATAACGTCGATGACAAATTTGTTTGCTTCGTTGAGGGTTCATTGTGCACCTGCTGACTCCCACACGGGAGATTATTAATCGTGAAAAATTCTCAAATTTTGTTCTAAATAATTTTTGCTGTACTGTGTTTTGAAGAGGAATGGCTTCAACACCAGAAAATAAAATAATAGAATATTCATACACAGGAACACAAGAAGGTTCTAATCTAAAAAAAGTGCATTAAAAGATTCATTCACAGGAAAATTCCAATTTTATATTTAGCATAAATACACACACAGGAAGTTGAAAATTTAGAAAAGTTAGGGAATGGATGCAACCCCAGAAAATAAAATTTTAGAATATTCATACACAGGAAAATGCATACACAAGAATATTCAAATCCAGCGTATTTCTATACCTCTGCACGCAATAAGTTATATAATTTGATATACCTACTGATTACAGAAAAGAAAGATTTTTTCAAAATTCGCAAAAATAAGGGTAGTGAAAATTTTTGTGCCACTGGTTTGCTTGTAAATTTAACTGTTTATTTATTAATTATTATACAGGTTGGTGGAGGTGAAATGCAAACATAGGGAACATACATGACAATGGAGTTACACCATGCTAGGCATCTTGATATACGTGGAATAAGTACTGTCAATGTCAAAGTAGCAGTCATATTATTGAAATTTTTATTTTCATTAAAATATTTTCTTTGCATAATAATGTATGTGTACGAGCAGAACGAGAAAGTTTACATGCACTTTTAAATTTTATTATTATTTCTGTTATTGATTACTCTTTTTGCCACACAAATTGACATTACTTCATTTTGTGACACTACTACAAAATATATCAAGGTACCTGGCATGAAAGTTCGATTGTCATGTATGTTCTCTATGTTCGCATTTCACCTCCACCAACCTGTATAAAAGTGACTATTTGTAGATAGTCTGATACTATTTATAATTTTATTTTATAAATAATATAATAAATATACAGTGTTAAATGGACGTTCAAACAAACCAATGGAATTTTTGCGAATTTTGAAAAAAAAAATTCCGTAATCAGTACATCAAATTATATATAATAAATTAAATTTGTAAAATGAAAAAAATAAAAATCGCAATATCTCAGACTGAACTATAGGTATATCGAAACGCGGTTACGAATGGTTTAATTGATTAAGAACCTTAATATTTTTTTACCTTTGAAAAAATATGTTTCAGTTAATAATGTATAGCTGTCTTCCGACTAATGCACATTATTGATTTTAAAAGAAAAAAATATTTTGTGTATTAAAATCATATAAAATGATAAAAATTAACTCAAAGTTTTACTAATTGATGTCAGCGCAGTTTATAATTTTAAAAATAGCGCCAAATATTTCAACATTTCAGTTGTAAATACCTCCAGCTACGTTAGTATAAATCACAAATCTTCCTTTCTTACCGACTGAAATTGTTTAAACTTGCAAATTCCGCATCTAGCGGTTCGCGTCTAGCAGTGTTGAGAGATCTGTGCATCGAACTGGTGTCGTGTTTTCTACAATTATTTATTATATTTATTGATGTTTCAGTTGTGATGATTGAATAGTGTTGTTTATAATGATTTAAAACGGAGAAAGCAGTGTATAAATATAATTTATCATATTGACAATAGTATGTACTTAAGTGTGTATGTACCATGTGATTGGATTTGGGTGTTCACAAGGACAACAACCAGACGGTTCATCGATGGTCAATGTAAGTAATCATTTTTTTTATAATAATAAGATATTGCTTGAAATAATTATTGCTATTTTAATTTATATTTGAAACAAAAAGAATACTCCAAGAAAATATTAAATAGTATATTAGTACGGATAGAGGTTATGGCATAATGTATGCTATATAATTTAAAAGGATAAAAGTAATTATGCAGAAGCTAAAGACGAGTGTATAATCAATCTGAAAGTCAAATACGACATTATATCTACTACTGTTGACATCTTTTTCTTGTATCTTGGTTTACATTATCGTTTACATATTACATGAACATAAAACTATTAAAATGTAAGTAAAACTATTTATTAGATTAGTAGAATAAGCAGAATTAGGCGAGAGGTCGTGTGATGGCCACAGCAGATTTTTTTACCAATAAAGTATTGAGTATTTCAAAAATATATCTTCATAGCACTCTACTATCGGAGTAATAAGTATAGTCACTCCGATGTAAAGTTGAATAACTTTTTTTAAAATAATCCAAAAAATTTAAATAAAACTTTATACTAAAGTATGCACATTTCTACGTTATTGTATAGAATTTCAAAATTTTAAATGTATATGTGTAGAAATAACAAAAATTTATAGCAAAAATGAGCATGATTTTGACACATTTTTAGAAACTGTTAACTTTAATGACGTCTACTGTCAATATACATCATGCAAAAAAATTCAAATTTTGATATAGTATAGTTATAAGCTTAATTAAGTTATTTACTACTATAAATTTTTGTAAATATTTATATTTTGTTTATAATAATAAAATAAGTGAATATGTAATATCTTTGTTAATGGTAATCTTATAAGGTTCAAATTCATGTTAGCGATGCCTTATATAATTTACTATAAAAAAGATTTGTTTATAATTTTTATTTAAAAATTATTACTTGAATTTTAAGAAATTTTTTTTCTGAAATTTATGAATCCCGAGGTATCACTTTTTCAGAAAACAATTATTATAATTCATATAATAAGTTTAAAATAAAAATGATTAACAATTCTTTTTACCTCTCGCCTCATATTCTATAAGAGAGGTATTGTAATGGGTCAAAATTTTCGAGTATGAGTTTTTGGTGGATAAGTACGTTTCAGGGTCTCTATAATACGAATTTACTATTTTCACGATGATGTCTGTGTGTGTGTGTGTGTGTGTGTGTGTGTGTGTGTGTGTGTGTGTGTGTTTGTATGAATGTATGGACTGACGATTTTTCGTCCACGATAACTGAAAAAGTATCAAACCTTTAATAACCAAATTTCATATTTAAGGTTTTAATAAGGATCTTAACACCGGATAACATTTTGGTAGAAATCTGAAAACCGGAAGTAGTACTTTTTGAAGCTTGATAAACTTTTCCTTTAATATATTGTTACATTATTTATTTATGACAATTTTTGCAATTAAAAATAAAAGAAAATATAATTATCTATGGGTACAGTTAATTATAAATACAATTTGCTGAATCTGGTAGTATTTAACAATAAAATAAAGTACAATTAATATTCTATCTTGTTGTCCATGATATGAAATTTGTTTCTACATAAAATTTGAATGATTATGACAGTGACAGTACAGTTGACATCTTTTGCTTGCATCTTGGTTTACATTATAGTTTACATCTTACATGAACATTAAACTATTAAAATGTAAGTAAAACTATTTATTAGATTAGTCTCGAGGTTAATAGAATAAGCAGAATTAGGCGAGAGGTCGTGTACTGGCCACAGCAGATTTTTTATAATTATATAAGGCATCGGTAACCTGAATTTGAATCTTATAAGATTACTAGTAACAAAGATATTACATGTTCACTTATTTTATTATTATAAACAAAATATAAATATTTAAAAAAATTTACAGTAGCAAATAACTTAACTAAGCTTATAACTATACTATACCAAAATTTGAATTTTTTTGCATTATGTATAATGACAGTAGACGTCATTAAAGTTAACAGTTTCTAAAAATGTGTCAAAATCATGCTCATTTTTGCTATAAATTTTTGTTATTTCTACACATATACATTTAAAAATTTGAAATTCTATACAATAACGTAGAAATGTGCATACTTTAGTATGTATAAAGTTTTATTTAAATTTTTTGGATTATTTTTAAACAAGTTATTCAACTTTACATCGAAGTGACTATACTTATTACTCCGATAGTAGAGTCATCTTTTAACTATCCATATATAAAATACGGACAGTGTATGTAGGTGTTCTAGCAGGCGCACAATTTGTAATATAGCGAGGTGACTTTTTCACTATATTTTTGTCACAAGGATATTTTTATTTATCCATTCCCGTTACTCCTAAATTAATACCGTCACATTTTGGTGTACCTACAGTAGAATTTTTAATAAAAATATTTATTTCACGACATATACAGCAAATAATCAACAATTTGCGAATCATCGATGATTTCCAAGCCTCCAAAAATCGTATGCAAATTCTAAATTCTCCTCGAATCTGTTCGTCGTTGGTTGGATTCTGATAAGACATCGCGATCCGGTTATCAGAGTCAACACACAAGTATCAAAGTAAACACATATTTCACCCTTAGAACTCTGCAGCGCTGGCTTGAGGAGGGGGGGAGCCCGCGATTAAGTTTGCTTCCGATTAAGCGAAACGATAAAGTTTGAGTGGTTTGCGGATCTAATTGGAATTGCTTATTTCGACAAGATCCAGAATTAATAGTTGGAAACAAATGGCGGGTCCCGGATTACGCTGACGAAGAATTTAATGTCTTCTTAACTCCGACAGACTTACAGACAGTGGTTGATTTGAGTTGAGTTGAGTTGAGCACTAGATAAACTTACTTCTACAATTGCAAGGCTTGAACTTGGATCCTAAGTCACTTTCTATCATTAAATGACAGTATCTCAAACGGTTCTTAAGGTGTTCGTATACCCTAAAAATTTTCAGCCTTGTTGTACGCCTCCCACGTTTACTTTAGTTATAATTGAAATATATGACGCTATTACATATAAGTATTTATTTATTTATTTTATTTATTTATTTATAAACGGACGTACGTCCACTATACAAAGAATTAGTACATTTTCAAAGAGAAAAAATATAAATACAAACAATATAAGTAAAAATAAGTATTACAGCTTATCATTTAACAAGAAACAAGCAGCAAAAATAAAGAAAATTGCCAATTTCAGTTACACAATATACCTCTAAGTTTCATTTTATAACTATATAATGACGTATCAAACATATCGACATCATCATATATATTAACAAAGGATGTCTTAATGCTTCTATATTTTTATTTTTTGTCTTTGGTCTATGAATTTGAAGTAAAAAGAAATTTGAAATGACGTTTTTTGCCCTATTTTGTCAATATTTGATAATCTTTTTTTCGGTTACTATAAATGGCAAGAAAAATTTAAAAAACAAGAAGCATGCAGCTAAGGTTCCGTTTTCGAATAATTATTTTTGTTTTATTTAATTTCTTTACAAAATACAGAAGTTATTATGAGAATATGGAGCCATGTTTACAGTGTTTTTCAACTTAAAAATTACATTGCATAGCTAGGGTGCGGGAAAGTACGAGTTTCGGGCTGGTGTCAGACAGCCGTAGTACTGGGGAAGAGAGTGAAATATAAAACAAGTAATATCGAGAGTATTCTAGGAATTCGATAAAAAGGTAGACGAGCCTCTTAAGGTCGCGTTAGAAACCGTCATTTTTATGCACTTTATCTGCATAAATTTCTTCAAATAGGAACAAGCAATAGGCATCAATAATATATCAATAGAATCATTAGAGTTTCTAGACTGCCTTATGCTAAATACAAATACATGAAAATGAATATAATTTGCAATAGAAATGAAAGAAGAGGGAGCAAAATTCATCAAATTGCGATGAATTTTATGCAAATTGAACTACATATTATTACAGACATAATATTTAGAATAAGGTAATTAGGAATAAATATGTTTTCATTGTGTAACATAATTTTCATTGTAGGTTACATTGTTTATCAGAAATTTATGCAGAAAGCATGTGCAAAATGAGCGATGTAAAAGTTTTAAAGTGTCGCTGACGTGGCACTAGTAGTTACAGAAAAAATAATTTTAAATAAATTTATTTACAACTTACAAATAATTAACTTTTTAGCGCCCCATAACATCAAAATAACATTGCATAGCTAGGATGCGGTAAAGTACGAGTACGAATACGAGAGTGAAATAGAAAAAAAGTAATATCGAGAGTATTCTAGGAATTCGAAAAAAAGGTAGACGAGCCTCTTAAATAAATCATGAAAAAAGATAAATTTATTTAAATTTTGCCGAATAAAGCATAAAATTTATAGTCCGGGAGCTGGCGTCAAATTTTCATGGGTGATTGCAGCAAAGCTGATTTTTGCAATATAATTAGTTCTATAATAACTAATTAAGAATTGCAGTGTAAGCTGGCACGACCATGTGGCCTGCAGATTTAAAGGCCTGCGAAACTTTCAAAAAATATCAGATTTTCAAGTGAAACCAGCAAAGCTAAAATTTTGTATAATGATACTTTACCAATTATATTTAACAACAAAATATGTTAGCTGGACAGGGCAAGTGGAAAACCATGTTAGCTGTGCAGGTGAATAGTGACAGTGACAGTGACAATGTCAAAATAGTGACACATCGTTTTCATTTTATGTAAACAGTAGAAGAAGATATAAACGATGTGTCACTATTTTGACATTGTCACTGTCACTGTCAATGTTCACCTGCACAGCTAACAAGGTTTTCCACCTGCCCTGTCCAGCTAACATATTTTTTTGTTAAATATAATTGGTAAATTTTCATTATACAAAATTTTAGCTTTGCTGGTTCATTTAAAAAACTTTTATTTTTTGTTCCACAACCTCTTAAAATCTTGAGCCCCGCTTTCGGACCAGCTTACATTACAATTCTTAATTAGTTATTATAGAACTAATTATATTGCAAAAATTAGCTTTGTTGAAATGGTCCAGTCAAATTTGACGCCAGCTCCCGGACTATTAAGCCTATACGAAAGCAAGTTATTAAAACTTATAGACGAAGGAGTACTGTGGTGACCACAGTAGATTTTTTTACATTGTCTTTTGTTACATTTTAAATAAAAGTGCCAATCTTAATCTAGCGAATATCAAGTGGTTTAGCTTTTATCCCTTGTAAACCAGAGGGTAAGCCCCCGATAATAGCTTATAAACTCAGCGACAATTAGGGGTAGAAATAATTAGAGTTTGATTTAACTGTGAACAAATACAGGAAAATGGGAACGGGCTACTAAAACGTGTGGAATTCGAAATTTCAATGAAGTATTGTTCTTGTCGTACATTCCACTCTGAGCAGGAATCTCACCATATTGATCCGGAAATTTGATTAAAAACAAATCCGAGGTTCACTAAAAACAGGCAGACGCTAAAATTAGCAAAATAGAGAGGTTGCATTGCATTTTAACGCGGATAATCAATGCTTGAATAGGGCCAGGTTAGGTTTCCAATTATTTCTACAGGATTGCAACCTAATATTCTCTTGTTTTATTCTGTAACACAGCGTTCTTGTATTATTTAATTATTTAATTGGCATATATAGGTATATCATAACTTCGAGTACATATAGTTTGATATGCTGAATATACGAACTAAAAATAAATTTTCAGAAATTCGAATTAGGGTAGCTATATACAGGTGTCCCAAATATGGGTCACCACGGGATCTCGGATACTATAGGAGCTACGAGGTCGGTTAAATGGGTAATGTTGTACAGTTTTTAGTGCATATTTAAATTCCGTTTTGAAATATTGAAAAGTTCGAACAGTTTAAAAATTATTCAAACTGAAAATCGCGATTTTAAAAAACGTTAAATTACTCCGTTATTATAAAAAATACAAAAAAATGTTTTTCGGCGATTGACATTGAAAGTGCTGTTTTTTGACAGCTGATAGTCAGCAAAGTGTCACTTTTGCTGCCTAGGCCGCAAAAATAGTAAAAAAAGCCTAGGCAGCAAAAGTAATTGTTACTATGATGAATCAACAAATTTAACATTTATAAAATTCATCAACATAGCAACTGTCAACATACGCATGGCAACATAATTTGATTGCGATACCTATCAATATTATTTAAAATAATCACTAAATTAACATTAATTAATAACAATCGCCGAAAAAACAATGTGTTTAACATGGCAAAAAATACAGATTTGCTGCCTAAGCTAAATTAATAGCCTCGGCTGCGCCTCGTCTATGAAACTCTAGCCGCGGCAGCAAATCTAATATTTTTTTGCCTAGTTAAACAAATAACTATTCATATAAAAGTTACATAAACATATATAATTTGTGAATTATTATAGTTGAGTGGTGATTTAAGACACTAAATCAGATAATAATGATACGCTGAGTGTACTTAAATCTTATTTTAATATTTATTGCTAGTTATGTGACCGACTAAATTCCTAAATCAATTTGTGTATATTGTGGCTGTTTAATTTAAATATTAATATTAAAAAGACACTAAATAGCAAAAATAGTATATTTAAACGACTTTTTTCACACTTGTCCTTTAGTAAACTCGTTCGAGGGCTCGTTTTACTAAATTTGGACGCGTGCAAAAAATCATGTCTTATAAAATCTTGTTCTTTAATATACATCGTAACTTATTTCAAAACGCAATAATGCCCATTTTATGAATCAGAAACTTTATATTTTTATTTTATAATGTAGGTACATATCTAAAGTTTTGTTTCACCCAGTTTTCAAAATCATATCAGATAGGTGACGCCCCCATTGTCTATACACTGAATAAGCCGATTTCAGGCTTTTGTCATAAGTCATAACCCTTTTCAGCATGGCAGCGAGTATGTTGGCAATTGCGGCCCGGATGTTGGCCTTCAGGTCTTCTAGGGTCCTTGGACGGTTGACGTTAACGCGGGATTTCAAGAAAACACAAAAGAACACAAGGAGCAACTAGCCAAATCGGGCGAGCGATGATTTTGAAAACAGGGTGAAACAATACTTTAGATATGTACCTACGTTATAAAATAAAAAGTTTCTGATTCATAAAATGGGCATTATTGCGTTTTGAAATTAGTTAGTTACGATGAATCACCCTGTACTATAAGAATAGAGAAGCCAATGTCAAATATAGTAATAAGTAAATGAAACAATGTAATATCTCAAGTTATATCGGTCGTGCAAAAGTACATACAAATGAAATATAGTTCATGATCTGGGACTGTAAAATACATTGTAAAATATACGTTCATTCAACGTAGTATAAGATACACTAGAGCAGACTGTTATACACCGTAACGACCTACTATAATAATAAAATATTTCTATAGACCCGTAATTCAAACTAGGCCAATCGGCAGCCTCCAAGGGATCATAAAAATAAATTAAAACTTTTCTCTTCACAAAAATAATTATAAACTTGCACTCACTCGATATGAACAATCATTTTTACTGTGTAGGTTTTAATTAATATAAAATCCAAAACAAATAATACCGAATATAATTGAATTTTGAATCAGATTCATCTAATTTTGCATCCGCGATATTATTTATTAACTACTCTATTATACAGCGTTTTTTCTGTCCATTCAAGTAATTGTAAAATGTAACATGCGTGCTACTGTGTGACAACTTAATAACTTAAAAAATAACGTAATATGCCTCACGAACGCTGTTAGCTGTCGGGATATGCGGTTTGCAGCACTGGGCTGAATTCCTGGGATAATTTATACGTGGAATACAAATAAGGATAATTTTAGTTGGAACGCTTTATATTCTTTGTTCCATCCAAATTATTTTAAATTTTTGTTTTATCTGCAATTTAAATAATACATTTATCAAAATACTTATTCTTGAATAGAAGTAGTAATAAAGAATGAATTTTTTTAGCAAAAATTATTTAAGGACTTCTTCCTAGATTTTTATAGACTCTTAGAACTAATATTATAGACTCGGTTTAGCTGCTTGAATGGGTGGAGCTAATTTTTGTGTACTACACATATTATACAATTTGACCTAGTATCGCTTGCTATATTGTATTGCACACCATAATAATATAAGAACTGTATAAAAGTATAAGTAACGACAACGACAAACAGAACACTGAACAAAACAACTATCAAAACAAATTATTCACTAAGGGGTGCAAGCATCAGTATGATAAAATTCCTGACTGATGTTTCTGAGATAGAGAACAGAAAAGTTTTCTCTTTCTTTCATCTATACATCTTTCTCTAAGACCAAAATTAGTAGTTCGCATAACCGACTCTTCAGTTAAAAGAATTATTGTAAAAAATTACCTCCCGCCCCATATTCTATAAGGGAGGTATTGTGGTGGGTCATAATTTTCGAGTGTGAGTTTTTGGTGGTTAAACACGTTTTTTACTTCCTTGTACGGAGTAAAAGAAAGTATTGTAATCGCGAAAAACTTCGGTTCTCAGATTTTGACGGAAATATCCATTTTGACCTTTTCTGAATCCATTATGACTAGTTTCGTCGTGACGTCTGTACGTTCGGACGTACGTACGGACGTCCGGACGTATATGTATGTCGCATAACTCAATACTCAAACGTAGAAAGTTGAAATTTTGTATTTAGGACTGTTATAACATCTAGTTGTGCACCTCCTATTTTGGTTGCGATCGTCCGTGCCAAAGGGGCACTATTTGATATTTTTCGCATTATTCAAAAACGGTATGTCGTAGAAAGTTGAAATTTTGTATTTGAGACTCATGTTGCATCTAGCTGATCACATCATATTTTTGGTTGCGATCGTCCGTGCCAAAAGGGCACTTTACTCTAGGTATTTTTTGGTATTTTCTTCATAAATCAAATACGGTTATTATATTTTTATATTATTCTACATTTTAGTTATTAAGAAAAGTATGAACAGTTTAATAGGCGTACAAGGAAGTCATGTCCACGTCAGATTTTTATTATAATAGATCAGTTAGTTGTTTTATAAATTCCGGGTCAAATTCTTCATCGATTAAGGTGTTTTAGATTATTTCTACTGTGTCTGAGAGGGGTATATTAGTATATAGATTAGTGATGTCGAAGGATATTAATTGCGTGGTTTCGTTTATTGTTATGTTTTTAGTTTCATTAATTAGTTCAATGTTATTTTTGACCATGTATTTATTTTCTAAATTAATGTGTTTTTAAGAATTTGCGCAAGTGTTTTACATAATTTATAAGTTGGAGTATGAGTGAAGTTAACGAGTGGTCGTATAGGTACATTAGTTTTGTGAATTTTAGGAAGAGCTTTTAAGACCGGTGCTTGAGGGTTCATATTTAGTTTTATTTTCGTCAATTATAAGAGGTGCGTTTTTAATGGCCTTTATAAATTCAAGTTAGTATTTATTCGTTAGTGGTTAAAACATTACCATTACAGACTTCGTGTTACGGTTTTTACACTTTTGGGCGCGTTCACGTACAAAAATCTGTCAGCGCAAAATCTTATAAAATCAATAAACTATTTATCTTCTTTCTTTTTTGACTGAATAGAATAAAATGTCTATGAATAAATAAAGTATGCAGTGGTGTGGTTCATTGATTGGTGGATTCGCGTTCTAGTTTCGTGCTGCGATTGTTTATATAGGTCCAGTGGCCAGTATATTCAACAACAGTGTAATTCTAGCAGTTCTCGGCGTGGACTGATAACAACAGCGATATCTGCAGCTTATTGAATGTAATGTGCCCTGATACCCGCATAAAATATTATAGCAGGCTTTAAATTATTCATGGGCGGTTTAATGGCGCAAATTAACTTTTTTCTGATTATTACTGTTATTTATGGCGCGGAGTTACAAGACTTTTTCACCTGTTTTAAACGAAATCACACGAATTGATTAAATTATAGAGCAGCGAACAATTCCGCAATTTTCGTCTGAAGTTTATTTCAATAGCCGAGATGAATAATTTTGATTTCCATAAAATTTACATTGTTTCGCAACCCATAGACCAACTCTCCTTAAGTTTATATTTTAAGAGCTGATAATGCGCAAAAATTACACAAAACAGCAAAAATAAAATTCACTTTTTATAGAAAAATGAACAGGAAATAATTACGATGCAAGGAGAGGACAAAATTTTGGCTTACATTATACTCTTTTCGTCTAGATTCTAGTTCGAGATCATCCGAGAAGTTCATACCATTTCTAGTATAATGTAAATCAGAAATTCCCAACAGAGTTCCGTTCGATTTCCATACTTTTTTCTAGTATACAAATATACTCCTAGCACTATATTTCTATTCGAGAATCGTATTAGATTTGTCTATATGTTCAGTTCAGTGTGGACTAACCTTTAAAAGTTTTGGCTCGGAAAAAATCTAAGATTTCCGATTGAATATGAATCGGAAATAAAGTATGAAAATCGAAAGAATCTCTGATGGTAATTGAGCTTGAAATCTAGCATGAATCTAGACGAAAAAAGTATAATGTTATTCAATCTTTACAATTTTTATTATAAATTATAAAATTGATGAGGGTGAAGTTTATTTCACGAGCCGAAGGTGAGGGAAATATGCACCTGAGGGATTAAAGATACTTTAGTCCTGTGGTATATACGCTATTTTTTGCACTTCATCCTCAAACGAATGTAAAATAATTTAAAAGAATACACATTTTGCAATTTTGACAGTAAATTTTATGACAAATACTATTTATATTGTTATAACGGGATTAATTAATTTAAATCCTTGACAACGGGACGACTTCATTATAATAAATTTTTATAGATATTGCCCAGATTGACATTTTGTATTTGACATAATCGCGTTGACATAAAAATTTAATAGTATTTGTGAAAATACCGAAAATACAATATTGTAAATACTTCAATACTGATCTCTCGTTGTATAAGATATCCAGATCGGTCAAGTATTTCATGTTGTGCACCACAATTAATATAAACGAAGGAATAGATATACTCGTATTACCAATTACCAAATTTTCTTTAAAATAAAAAAATTTGTCTTAAATTAAATATTTATCGAAATATTTGAAAAAAGTACTACTTCCGGTTTATAGATTGAAACCAAAAATAGGAGGTGCACAACTAGATGCTATAACAGTCCTAAATACAAAATTTCAACTTTCTACGTCTAACCGTATTCGAGTTATGCGACATACATACGTACGTACGTACGTCCGTCCGTACGTACAGACGTCACGACGAAACTAGTCATACTGGATTCAGAAAAGGTCAAAACGGATATTTCCGTAAAAATCTGAGAACCGAAAATTTTCGCGATTACAATACTTTTTTTACTTCGTACAAGGAAGTAAAAATGAACCTTAATTGTTGTTTTACTTTATCATTATGCACTAGTGCACAAACTGTTACTTTATGCATGCTAAACAATGTCATAAACAATTGATTATAATGAAGTCGTACATAAAATATTTTTCAATATAATCGTAGATAAAATATAATTCTGCTGACACAAATGACAGGATCTCGAGTTTGGAGAATAATTGATTGAGTGTGTTTGTCTTAGCAGGATAATTAATTCAGTAGGGGCCGTAAGCGAAAGTATAAACAGGGCTACGTCAACCGTCTTAACATTAAACGCAGACGCTCATTGCATAAAACAACACCGAATTTAATGAGCTCCTCACAATATTTATTCTTGATTGTCGCTATCGAAATCGAATTGAAATCCGTTTATCTTAGTTTGGAAATGCAGGAACAGTCGTGGAATGCGGCCTGGACAAAGACAAACAGACGCGGAATGTAACTGAAGTTGATGTAGCGACTTTTTCACAAAATGGCGGCGGCAATCCACATACTACACTTGTTATTAAATTCCTGTAAAGGTAAGCGTACGAATACTCACAAGTGCAATGAAATTAAAATGGTTTTCATATTAAAAACGGTATTGATTTTTTGATATTGTTGCAGCATTTTAAACCAAAGAAAAATCTAAGCATTTTATGAAAAAAAAATTGATGTGGCCGGCACAAGACCTCCCGTCATACTTACTCTATTTTTTGTACTTTCACAAATACTCGTATATTATAATAAATAGGTTCTTACTACTATTCACAAATATATTTTAGTCATTTTATTTAAACTGCAGAGAAAGATAAAAACGATATTTTACTATTGTCACTGTCATGTTATAATCATTTAAAAAAAAATCTGACGTGGACACCACATGACTTCCTTGTACGCCTTGTTTGTTCATACTTTTCTTAATAACTAAAATGTAGAATAATATAAAAAATTATTTTAACTTATTATACTAGTATACTCACAAATATATTTTAGTCATTTTATTTAAACTGCAGAAGAAGATATAAAGCATATTTTACTATTGTCACTGTCATGTCATAATCATTTAAATTTTACGTAGTAACAAATGTTAATCGATCATGGACTACAAGATACCGAAATATTAAATTATACATATATACTTTAATTATTTTTAAATGATAGCAAATACAAAAATATTTATAAAATACCGATTGTAGGTAATAATCACATAATCTTTCATTTAAAATAAAAAAATTGTCTTAAATTAAATATTTTACGAAATATTTTAAAAAAGTACTACTTCCGGTTTGTAGACTGAGACCAAAAATAGGAGGTGCACAACTAGATGCTATAACAGTCCTAAATACAAAATTTCAACTTTCTACGTCTAACCGTATTTGAGTTATGCGACACACATACGTACGTACAGACGTCACGTCGAAACTAGTCATAATGGATTCAGAAAAGGTCAAAACGGATATTTCCGTCAAAATCTGAGAACCGAAATTTTTCGCGATTACAATACTTCCTTACTTCGTACAAGGAAGTAAAAACACCACTTGAAAATGCACCAAAAACTCCGAATTTTTAGACCGTCATAACTCGGTTCAATTTAGTCGAAAATGGATGAATCTTCGAGTTCGGACAAGATTGAAGTTTCTTCTATAAGCTTTTCAAATTTACTCAACATTTTGTGAATTTTTCATAACTCTGCTTGAATTTTGATAAGTTTGAAGTCTAAAGCACTTCTATTTTAAGTAAGGTATACATTTGTAGACAATTTCTATAAATGTTCAAAGGTCTAAAAATGCAATTTTTTTTTCAAAAATTCATAACTACGTGCCAAATCATCGCAGGTACTTAATATTTTCTCCAGAATGGGAAATGAATAAAATGTATCGGCTTGGTAATGGATTGAGTCCACGATTTTTGTTTACCTGGTAGAAGTTATCTTTTTTTTTGACATCAAAAACTTTTTTTTAGGAGAGTGTTAGGGGTAAAATGAACTTGGCGTCAGATTAACTTGCATGACCTTAAAAAGATTCATCCATTTTCGACCAAATCCAACCTAGTTATGGCGACCTAAAAATTCGGATTTTTTGTACATTTTCAAGTGGTAAGGTTTTTCTTTTGTCGAGTGTATAAATATGCTATACAGAAAAATTATATAATATCAATTGTAGATAATATAGGATGATTCATCATAACTTGTTTTTTTTAATGCGTGGCATTCAGGATGTAGGGATCGTAGCTGGATCTCATTCGACAGGTGCACTTTTAAAATTTTGTTCCCCACTCGGTCAGTTGCCATCATGCGTTGGAGCACGGAGCAGCGTGTGTTTTCAGTTGAGTCGTACTTTTCCAATGGATGTTCTGGGATCGCAACCCAGCGGAGTGGCCAACTCGCTCGCCCGATTTGGCTCCTTAGATTTTTTGTGGGGTTTTTTGAAATCCCGCGTTTACGTCAACCGTCCAAGGACCCTAGAAGACCTGAAGGCCGCAATTGCCAACATACCCGCTGCCATGCTGGAAAGGGTTATGACAAACGCCAGAAATCGGCTTAATCAGTGTATAGACAATGGGGGGCGTCACCTACTTGATATGATTTGGAAAATTGGGTGAAACAAAACTTTAGATATGTACCTACATTATAAAATAAAAATAAAAAGTTTCTGATTCATAAAATGGGCATTATTGCGTTTTGAAATAAGTAAGTTACGATGAACCACCCTGTATATCTAAATGTAATCTTTAGCACTATGTTCTCGAATTTATGATACTTCGTGCATGTATGGCTTGGTTAGGGAATGTATGTTTGTTTGATTCGTGAATGATTTACTTAACAGTGATCTAGGCGCCTGATCCGCCTCATTATGCCCAGTTCACACAAAGATTATTTTTCATGCTACTGAATTTTGAGAATTGATGTCAAATGATCTATAATTTTAAAGTGTTGAGATTTTTTTATCACTCTCACTAATGATTTTAAATGTTGTGCAATAAATTTTAATAAGAAATTAGCCATTTCTGGGTGATGGGTTCGGTAAGTGTATAAATCTGTAGGGTCTCTGAAATTATTTGCAATTTATTTTGCGTGGGCTAAATTAATCTCGAAACCCGGTAATATAATTTCAATACCTACAAAATAATTACAGCGCTGAAAATGTCCAGATTGAAATGATTGAATTCGTAGGAAATTAATTTAAATTGTATAGCGTTCGATACGAAGTAAAAAACAGATTTTAATTATGCATCATGAAAGAAGGTCTCGACGAAAAGAAACGTATTTCTCTTGAGTCTTACTGAATAAGATCCAAATTAAATGAATCCTAAATTCTATTTATAAGCCCCGTTTTGTCTACAATATTTTATGCATAATTTGCAGAATCTATCTGTAAATATTTACCACGGAAATTAATATTGAACGGGGGATATTCTCGTTTTTGTATTCATTAGGGTACTTCAAACATATTATGAAATGTTTGTTGTTATAATACAAGTTTTAATGAAAAATTTATCCAGTTATTGATTACCTACGGATGCTTTCAAAAGGTTTTGCACAAAAAAGAAAGGAATTATTCATTTACAAGGCCGGGAGAAAGTATAACATTTTTTTCTGCCATACAGATTTGTTATGTTTAATCCAACTTTGATTTAGGTATGACCGCGTTAAAAATTGTCAGTAACCATGTTCACAAGTCAATTCTTTCATGTTTATGAATCCTGAAAAAAAGAAATTTACTGCTTTGAAGGTATCAATGAATTAGAAAATTTTCTTTTCCCGAGACAGTTTCTTGCATTAAATTCTACGAACATTTTAATATTAGATACATTATTTTAATACTTACAAGTGCCTTTCTTAAGTCAAAATTTTAAGATTTTCTCCAAAGGAAAATTTAGAAATTTTCGATATTTATTGTGATATTATGAACTGTAACTTCTGAACGGATAAAAATATCGACTTCCGGATTTTTGCATTAAATACTGTGAACATTTTTGTATTAGATATTGTTTTAAATACTTACAAGGACCTTTTTAAGCATAAATTTTAAGATTTTTCTCCGACGGAAAATTTATACATTTGCAAGTTTTTCATATTTATTGTTATATTGTGATATATGAACTGTAACTTCTGAACGGATAAAAATATCGGCTTCCGGTTTCTTGCATTAAATTCTATGAACATTAGAAATATATTTTTTTATACATAATTTTTACTACTATGATTTTTGTTAATTACAAAATAGAAAATAAAATTAAAAACAGAAATAAAATTGTCAGTAAACCCTCTTTTTTACAAATATTGCATTTTTTATAACCAGGGACTCGAACCAAACCGGAACGAACCGTACCTATTTAAGCGAACCGCAAACCAAACCGAATCATTAAAAATAATTTGAAAAACTCAAAACCGGCACTGAACCTATGGTTGTAAACTGGTTAGAAACGGTTTGAAGAAATAATTAAAATCTAACGTTTTTTCGTCAAAATGCTATTTATTTTTTTAAGACAATTATTGTATTTTTATAGTTTACATAAAATATTTAAATTTTTTAGAAATGTATTTCATTTTAGTCCAGAACTGGAACGAATTTTTTAAATCCAATGGTTGTTATTTTATAAATTGAACCGCACCGGAATTTGAAACATGAAAACCGGAACAAAACCGAAACTTAAACCGGTATTTTGTGCGGTTTTGGAATTGAAAGTAATAATTTCGTCGTAGCGTTTCGGTTGGTGTTGAACTGTTGAAGTAGGAATATGTTGGAATAATTGACTTGGGTAAGAATCCTAAGATAATAATGCGTCCGTAATTCCTTTTAATTACTGGGGTAGATGAGGCAATTAAAGAAGCGCCGCGCGCTTAGAGGTGCTTCTGCGCTCCGGAGAGCAGAATACATCCATCTTCATTACAAGATGGCTGTTTTGATAAGACGCCAATTACCCGCGCTCATCGGGAAGAAATTACACTGCGTTGGATTGTTATTAGAAAACGGTGATGAATCGGGCAAGGCCTACGCCATACGCACAGATATGAAATCTAACATTATAATAAGAAGACTGTTGAAATTTTGATGTTGAAAGGTCGAATAACGGGTAGGTACACCAGTCGCAATTGTCGTAATTTTGTTTGAAAAATTCATTTGTCCCGATGAGGGCTAAATAAGTAGCCGAAACGTCGTAGTGTTGTAACTTATCTAGATAAATCATCTAGATAATATATTTGTATCTGTTATCTTATCTAGATAATTTTTTTGTTAATCATCTATTATATTATCTAGATAATATTACTAATTATCTAATTTTTCATTATCATCTAGATAATAATTTTAATAAAATTATAACTTTTTTCATTCCTAATTTTAATCGAATTCGAATGTAATCAAACGCTGCCGGCTCTCCAGTTGGTACTGCTTATACTTTATAACAAGTCCTTTATATTTCTTTATATTATCTATAAATTATCTAGATAATTATTTATCTTTTATCTATTATCCAGGTAATTTATTCAATGGTTATCTATTATCTTATCTAGATAAATAAAAAAGTAAGTTATCTTTATCTTTATCTAGATACAAAATATTGTTATCTATTACAACACTGTGTATGAATAAATAGTAAAACTGGATGTCCTGCGATTGATAGCCTTTTAAGAGTGTATTCCTTAAGCGGTTCGTCTACGTTTTTTCTTTATTGTTTCTTTTATTCCACTCCCTTTCCCACTACTGCAGCTGCCCGATACCAACCCGAAACTCGTACTTTGCCGGATCTTATCTATGTAATATCATTTTGAAGTTGAAAAATACTGCAAAAGTGTTTTCGTTGCGAGTAAACTGTTAGTTTTATTATTGACTTCAATTTAATGTTTTTATAAACATTTAATAGAGAAATAATAAATATATAGATGTGTCTTTTTAAAATTTTAAAAATAAATTTCTATCATGCCTATGTCACACCGGTAGGTATTTCTATAACTTATAATAAATGCATTTGTAATCTCAAATTGTAAACTTCACAAATAGTTGCGTCAATGAAGTCTTTTCCTCGGAAGTCCTCAATAACAGCTCCAATTTTGATGATTTTTTATCATTTTGTTTTTTTAATATTATTTAAAATAAGAAACCTTTTGGAACGGGGTCAGAATTATCAATATTGTTTAAACATTTATGCTATTTGTATAAAAAATTCAGTTTTTCCTGGATTTTTTTTCGAAAAACTTAATTATAATATAAAATATAGTTGTTAAAATAAAGTTTTTAGTAATAATTCAATATAGTCCAGTAATTTTGTCACCGAAAAAATGGGTTCTCTTGCATAAAATGGGGTAGTTATGATTTTTTGGTATGTTATATGATGAAGGTCTTAGGATAAATCCAACTTTTCGACCTCGACAGACCTTCAAAAATCCAATAAGAAGCAAAATTTTCGACCATTTTTCAGTTTTTGACAATTTTACCTCGAAGGACTAGCTTTTTACCTCTCGCCTAGAGAGGTATAGGGATCGTGAAAAAATTCGATAACGAGATTTTTGTCAATAAGCACGTTTTAGCACCTGTAGAACCTATTTTGACTATTTTCACGATGATGTCTGTGTGTGTGTGTGTGTGTGTGTGTGTGTATGAAAGTCTGTATGTGTGCCTACTATGCTCTTTCGTTCTTATTCATTATCTCAAATTCTATTGAACATAAAATTCTAATATTTTGCATTATATATTTGTACATGTTAATGAAGAGCTGATTAGATTTTGGTAAAAATCTGCCAACCGGAAATGGTATTTTCTTGAAGCATTTTAACATTTTTTGCAAAAAATATAGAAAATTCTGCGATAGTTACAATTTATCATACGACATTTCAAAGAACAAATTATATCTTACAATATTTATTTAACATCTTGTCTATATCTCTTACCAATAAAGGAAAATTATTTTTCAAAGATATATAATTTTACCTACCACGTTTTGTAAATCACAATATAGAAAAAAAATTAAAAACAAAAATGAATATGTCAATGTGACAGGTGAACAGACGTATACACAATTTCTGAAATGTTTGTGGCACCATTTTAAAAGAAATGTAAATATTATTAACTGAACATAATGTAATAAGGTAATAATAAAGTTAAATTTGTATCTATAAAGAGCTAATTAAAGAACTAAGAACTATAACATTATTTTCAAAAAGTTTGTAAATTTATTTAAAACCAAATTCACATAAATTACAGTGTTAAGGCGAGAGGTCGTGTGCTGGCCACATCAGATTTTTAGAAATAAAATCAAGACATTAGTTTTATTCGTACACATAAAAAACAGTTGTAACTTTCCAAAGAATAAAAGTATCGCGTACCAGTTTCAAGCATTTTTTCTATCTACAATAAAAATTTGATAATTTTCGAGGCCCTAGTTTAGCCGCAATTCTAACATATAATTTTTTATTTATAAACTGATTTTTTTAAATTTTGTGTTAAATCAACTATAATTTCTGAACGAATAGTAATATTGATTTCCGGTTTTCAGCATTGAATTCCTCGGAATTTTTTCTATACGATACATTGTGTCAAAAACTTTCAAAGGCATTGGTTGAGTTGAAATGTAAAGTTTTTCCCCGATAGAATATAGTAAAATTTTTGTTTATTCTTTTGTTTGTTATGTTTAACAGACTATAATTTCTGAACGAATAATGATAGTGACTCGCTTTTTAAATAATTATATTTTTTATTCGTTTTGAAATTAAACTATTACAAGAAATAATAAGCAAAAAGAGTTTAAATAACCACAAGGATAAGTTCTTTAATAATAAAAATCAAAGACTAACGTATTGACAAAATTCTGAATTAATTTAATAAGATACAGTGTAGGGCTGAGTGTTGTTCGTTGGGTATAATAATTGAAAATTCATGTGGATCAATACAATTAAAAGGTTGTGAGTATCGGTGGGTAATAAAAATCCTCGTTGTCACAGAGCAGCGTTCCGACCTAATTTCGCAGATGTAATAAAAGGAGCAACGGAATCATAAAACAGCTTTTACAGTGATTTTACGTCGAGCGATACGAGTTACGATTTTATGGTTGGAAACACAGAAATTGACATTTAAATTATTGAAACACGACCTTTGCGGAACCAACGGAGCCCTGACGTTGCTATTCGCGATCGACGAGGAGCGCTCATTTCAAACATACAAACTCAACTACACAGCCAAAGCATTCACTAGCCTTTCTAAATGCGCGTTTAATCATTTAAATACAATGACGCCATCTCCAAATTATAATATAGGTACCTACTATAAATTTACGCTCTCTAGAATTGTTTCCTTTTATACAAGGTTTGTACTATGCACGAGTTTCATTTGCTGATTCAAAATAATTTTTCAGAAATAAGACAAATTAAGGGTAGGTAAAATCGTCCTGCAAGGACAATCAAAATATATATTTTTTTGTATATTTATACTATATTTGTATATACTTTGTTTTATGGCTTTACTTATGTTTATTTTGCCCTGTAATTGGTTTCTGTTGGGCAATAAAGTTATTATTATTATAATAAAATATTGTGAAAAATATGAGGAATATTTGGGATTTTTTTACAGGAAAGTATGTTTAGGGTTTGTAGATTGAAAGGAAAATTATATTGGGTTAGTAAGATACGTATTAAACCTTAAATATAAAATTTGGAATTTTATTGTTTGATATTTTTTGAGCTATCGTTTCCGAAAAAATTGTAACACATGGCGTAACGAACGAACGCGCACACACACAGATATAATCTTGAAGATGTAAAATTCTTACTTTATAGTCCAGGCAAAATGCTACAAAATTCGCCAAATAAACAAAAAAAGTAGGAGACTTCTGAAAATTTGCAGAGTTATAAAAAAATATGTAACATCTAAAATTCCGATGAGTTCCGAGCAGCAGAAACTGTGCTGGAGCCGCCATATTGAAAAAAAATTCAAAAAAACTCGGTGTCTTTAAATTTTACAGTACATATTGTTATTATAATATTATAGCTTATAAAATTTCCTACAAAAAGATGCCATCACTTTTTACCTCTCGCCTCATATTTTATAAGAGAGGTATTGTGATGGGTCAAAATTTTCGAGTGTGATTTTTTGGTTGATAAGCACGTTTTAGGGTCTTTAGAATACGAATTACACATTTTTGAGATGATGTCTGTGTGTGTGTGTGTGTGTGTGTGTGTGTGTGTGTGTGTGTGTGTGTGTGCGTGCGTGCGTGCGTGTGCGTGCGTGCGTGCGTGCGTGCGTTCGTTCGTTCGTTCGTATGTTACAATTTTTTTAGACACGATAACTCAAAAAATATCAAACATTAAATTTTATATTTAAGGTTTTAATACGAATCTTAACAAGCTATTAAATTTTGGTTTCAATCTACAAACCGGAAGTAGTACTTTTAAAAACTATTTCTATAAATAATTAATTTAAGACAAATATTTTTATTTTAAATGAAAGATTATGTTTTTATATACAATCGGTATTTTATAAATTTTTCTGTATCTGATATCATTTAAAAATAATTAAAGTATAATACTTATAATTTAGTATTTCGGTATCTTGTAGTCCATGATCGTATCATTTGTTACTACGTAAAATTTAAATCAAATGATTATGACACAATGACATGACAGTCACAGTGACAATAGTAAAATATCGTTTATATCTTCTTCTGCAGTGTAAATAAAATGACTAAAATATATTTGTGAGTAGTAGCAGTAGTAATAGTACTTATATATTAATATATTTGTATAGGTAATAAGTAAAAAGAATAAAGTAGGTATGACGGGAGGTCTTGTGATGGCCACGTAAGATTTTTTACATAGAACTAATAGTTCACGAGAAAAACGAGAAAATATATTTTGGTAGAACAAAGCTAATTAAATCATACCTTAACTTTGTTTCCTGACACAAAACGGCTGTAACTTGCGAACGGATAGAAAAAACGACTTCCGGTTTGAAACATTCGATTCTACAGACATTTTTCTATCAAATATATTATTTTTAATTTTTCAGGGGGGAAATGCAATTTTCCATATGATCGAAAAGCGTGCAAGGATTTAATACCTGTTTTTTATGTTGACATTGGGTCAATATGCTATCCTTCAAAAGGCATGCTGTATGAAATCGGAGACCATCACATGTCATGAGCTCCCGGTATATAGCCACATAGTACGAGCAAAAATAACATACTAAAACATCTCAAAGAATTACATAGAACATAGAACACATAATTGGGATATTATTACCAAAATACTAACATTGGGAAATTGGGATGTTACATAGATAATGTTACTAAGGGCGGACTTTAGCAATCGCTAGGATATTAATAGGATACATTTCATCTGCCTAATAATCATTAGCATTTATTAGGGGGTTATTGCAGTCACACAATGGTCAAAACCACAAGCCTGAGATGCGCCAGGGCATACAATACAACCCTGGTAATAAGCTTCGAAAAACTCTTACTCTACCAGTGGAACACTGGGGGTAAAATATATACTCGGGTTAATAAATATGGCAAATACTGAACTGTTCGACTATATTTCTTATCTGCAGGCTAATCTTAAACGATTGCAGTTTAGGGCATTGTGTGACTGCAATAAGCATTTAACGATTATTAGGTACTTGATGTATGCGTGGGCTATAAATGGGCAAAAATAGCAAGTATTTAGTCAAGTGTGTATGTAAGTGTTTATCAGTAATAAAATAAAGAACTACCGCCCCCATGTAGTCGCGCTCCTTGTTGCACTATCCTGCATTGTCGTGGAAGCTGTAACCCTTCTAGGCCCTCGAACACAAAGCGCCCTCCAGAATCCCATCACGCGCCAGTGTTTGCAGTCCCGAGGAATAAAAGCAATAAGTAAACTTTTAAATTTCTCGTAAAAAATTAAGTAAGTCGTTAAAAGCAAAGTTTCCTTATAAAATCGCGCGGAGGAAAAAACTGCGAGTGAATTCGCGTTAAAAGAACAAGAATCGAGAAATAAAGAATTAGATACCGGAAGGGAAAGATGACGGCGCGGCCTCTGTGATCGCTGTTCCTTTATTGGAAGATAATTCAGCTGGAACTTTCGCACAATCGCTTTACAGACGTCTCGATCAAATATTCATACACAACAAGACGGTCAAATATATTACATCTTCTGCATTCATCATCAGACATTAGTTTTATTATTATCAACCCAGAAATCCAACCAAGTTCATTAATTTATCTCCTAAAATCCAGCATAAAACGTACTAACATAGCGGGTGTTTTGTGGCTAGTACAAGAATGCTCAACAAGGATTGGATTATAATACTTATATGATCAATTAACAGTTGTGCCTTTTAAAAATTTTAATAAAAAATTGTACTTAGATGATTATAAAAATTTCCAATTTATGCAAACTTTACACGGTTATATCTTATGATGCTTCCGCCACACCGGCGTGACATGAAGCATGGCGCTCTGCTCAATGTGGCATTTTGCTTCGTTCAAAGCTGTCAAAGAGGTGACACCGGTATAGCAAAGTTTAATACGTAATTTGTATATTATTATATTCACTGCATACTTTGAAGGTTTTTTAAAATTATCTTTGACAGCTGAGCATTAAAATTAATCAATTAATTGTGTTAATTAAATCAATAATTAGTTCATATATTGACAAATGCTTTAACTGTTATATTTGTTCCATCGAACACCGTGCATGCTTCATGCCATAGGTAATAATTAATATAAAATGCATATTTTCGGCGATTGACATTAAAAGTGCTGTTTTTTGACAGCTGCCAATCAGCAAAGTGTCACTTTTGCTGCCTAAGTAATTGTTACTACGGTGAATCAACAAATTTGACATTTATAAAATTCATCAACATACCTAACCTATTTTATTTTTTCATAGCAACTGTCAACATACGCATGGCAACATAATTTGATTGCGATACATATCAATATATTTAAAATAATCACTAAATTAATATTAATTAATAACAATCGCCGAAAAAATAATGTGTTTAACACGGCTGCGCCTCGTCTATGAAACTCTAGCCGCGGCAGCAAATCTAATATGTTTTTGCCTAGTTAAACAAATAACTATTTAATCCCGAATTGTAAATGGTAGTAAATGACAATTGTCCTAATTTATTTTTCTATAAAACGATTTGCTTTTCAAAAGTGTCTCTTACTTGTTATTTATAAAACTTGAACCTCTTGTATTGTATTAACCAGCAGGAATAGGATAGGTACCTATGTTGAAAGACATTTTACGTCACTCGGGGGAGGAAAGCAGTGTTTTCCTCTTGCTAATGGAGGGAGGGAAGCGAGTTTTCCCTCCCGCTCGGGAGAACCGTACTTGCTTTCCTCCCGAGCGGGAGGAAAACACTGTTTTCTTCCCGGTACTGGCGGGAGGAAAACATTGCAAGAAAGGTGATTTCGAGGCCCTCGTGACGTAAAATATTGTGTGTCCCACGGGAGGGAAGGCTATTACTCCCGCGGGCGAAGCGGCGGTCCGAGCGAGGGCGCCGGCTTCGCTCAAGGATGTAATAGCTATTACTCCCGCGGGCGAAGCGGCGACCCGAGGCGAAGGCGAGCCGCAGGCGAGTCCGAGCGAGAGCGCAGGCTTCGCCCAAGGAAGTAATTGCTATTACTCCCGCGAGCCAAGCGGCGGCCCGAGCGAGGGCGCCGGCTTCGCCCGCGGGAGTAATAGCACGCTTCCCTCCCTAGGTGCACAAAATACTATTACGCTGAAAATGAACTCAGGAATAAATTTGTCACACTCGGCCTGAAACACGTTGTATATTTTCAGCAGTTACTTTTCAGTTTTCTAATAATTTATAGGTAGATAGGTGTATTAAATGCCAATTTCCCATATTTGACAATAGAGAACGCAGTAGAAAAAATAGACATTTTTTCTTTTTCTGCAACATTTGGCAACATAAAAAGTAGAGTCATTTAGTAGAAAGGTTAACACACATAAAGCACCATCCTTTAACTTTTTAATCCCCATTTTATTGAACCATCCAAATTTATCTTCCCGGCTCCATCTTTTATTTAAGCAGTAGTAAAAAACTTCAGTAAGTGGAGTCTCGCGCTCTCCGGCTTTTTCTACGTATCTCCGGCTCTTCTTTCGTTTCTGTCGTTTCTTTGAGATAAATACATGAGCAGTGGCAGGACAAACTGAACGCGCTTATCAGCCATCGCCGGAAGTGGCCTTGACCCCTCACCGGCCCTTTGTCCCGCCGGATGTGACGTCACTACGCGATTGAACGATATGAAATTTATATTTGATATTGCCGAAACTCCCACCAAGTAGTCGCTCGTCTTTTAGTTGGTATTCATTCTTCATAAATAAATAGCTAGATAAATTTCGGCTGGGTGTTTGATTATAATAATTGAACAGCTAAATGCCCGAAAATGAAAATCTCGACTTGAAATTCTCTTATAATAATTACACGATTAAAATGTTTAAAATTGATTCAACCTGGGACTTTTCTAAAACTATAGAAAATACATCAATTTTCATTAAAATTAAAAACTAATTTGACGGAAAATAGTATATTACGTAATGAGCGAGAGGAAAGTGATTGATATCGTGTGAGTGAGAATGTTGACGCACGAACATTTGATTTTGAAAGACTTTCCGGCGACTCATGTATATACTATTTTTCCCAAGAACATAAATATGAAACATTTATTCATGAATATACGGGGTGTTTCTATACCTCTGCACGCAACTTTAATAGGTTAGGTTAGATAATTTAATATGCTGATTACAGAAAAAAAAAATCTGCTGTGGCCAGTACACGACCTCTCGCCTAATTCTGCTTATTCTATTAACCTCGAGACTAATCTAATAAATAGTTTTACTTACATTTTAATAGTTTCATGTTCATGTAAGATGTAAACGATAATGTAAACCAAGATGCAAGCAAAAGATGTCAACTGTACTGTCACTGTCATAATCATTCAAATTTTATGTAGAAACAAATTTCATATCATGGACAACAAGATAGAATATTAATTGTACTTTATTTTATTGTTAAATACTACCAGATTCAGCAAATTGTATTTATAATTAACTGTACCCATAGATAATTATATTTTCTTTTATTTTTAATTGCAAAAATTGTTATAAATAAATAATGTAACAATATATTAAAGGAAAAGTTTATCAAGCTTCAAAAAGTACTACTTCCGGTTTTCGGATTTCTACCAAAATGTTATCCGGTGTTAAGATCCTTATTAAAACCTTAAATATGAAATTTGGTTATTAAAGGTTTGATACTTTTTCAGTTATCGTGGACGAAAAATCGTCAGTCCATACATTCATACAAACACACATACACACACACAGACATCATCGTGAAAATAGTAAATTCGTATTATAGAGACCCTGAAACGTGCTTATCCACCAAAAACTCATACTCGAAAATTTTGACCCATTACAATACCTCTCTTATAGAATATGAGGCGAGAGGTAAAAAGATTTTTTCAAAATACGCATAAATAAGGGTACCTAGTGCAAATATAAGTTCTAGTGGTTTGAACGTCCATTTAACTGCTTATTTATTACCTATGTTATTTATAAAATAATAGTTATTTACGAACCAAATGCGGGAAGATTTTGATCCCACATGAGCGGTTTTTTGAAACACGAGCGGAGCGAGGGTTTCATTTACGCGAATGCTGGGATGGTGTCTTTCCGCAAGAGGTTTGTACAATGTTTTTTTGTAACGAATAAAACTATAATCAAATACATTCAAGTTGTGGTTGTCTTGTCATTAAATTTGAGGTTGATGCTTTTTGTACTCACTACTACCGTCAGATGGCGCGCTGCACACAAGTTTAATTTTTAAATATTGGTGGTCTTCACTAATTATAATTCCCGGAAGTAACACTTTATAAACTAAATTTTATTATTTTTAAGATGATTTTACTCTGAAATGTCTAGAAAAGCCAGTGTTCTTTGCATTTTTCCTGATTGACTGCACTGGGAAATTGACATTTCCGATTGTCAATTGCGTGTTTAATATGGAATTTCCTAGGTGATGAGTACAAAAATGTCATTTCCTAGGTGATGAGTACAAAAAATTATAAATTGTATGAAGACTATCTACAAATAGTCACTTCTTATGTAATAATTAATAAATAAACATTTAGATGGACTTTCAAACCAATGGAACTTATATTTTCACTACCCTTATTTTTTTTCTGTAATCAGTATATCAAATAATATAACTTATTAAAGTTGCGATAGAAATACCCTGTATTTTGATGTCAACTGTCACAGTGACAGTGAATTGGAACGGTTCGATAAAATGACCTGTTCGATAACATATCGAACGGGTTGCACGGTTGTGTGATATTTTTTCACATACAGGTTGGTGGAGGTGAACTGCGAACATAGGGAAATATTATGACAATGGAGTTATCATGCTAGGTATCTTGATATACGTGGAATAAGTACTGTCAATGTCAAAGTAGCTGTCATATGTATAATTTTTATTTTCTTGAAAATATTTTCTTTGCATAATAATGTATGTGTACGATCAGAACGAAAAAGTTTAATGCACTTTTAGATTTTATTATTATTTCTATTATTGATTACTCTTTTTGCCACACATTCACATTACTTCGTTTTGTGACACTACTACAAAATATATCAAGATACCTGGCATGAAAGTTCGAATGTCATGTATGTTCCCTATGTTCGCATTTCACCTCCACCAATCTGTATATAGTCGTGGTAAATTCTGAAGATGGGTGTAATTTTTTTTACAAAAACTCCTTTAAATAAATCTGCGAGTTTCTCTCCTCTGTGTAAAATGTGCGTTAACCGAGCTCTAGTTATAAAAGTCTGTCATCATATTCCGTAACGACGCAATATCAAATACGCTGTAAGATTACAAAGCAAAGAAAAATGTCTAACATTAACGTCTCGTCTATGTCCTCTGGCCATTGTTCGGCCTCAAACGATACAACATGGGCGTAGTGGGGGGCGGGGGGCGAGGGGCACAGCACAGGGTGCGTCTCTTTGAACAACGCAACAATGTATTCAATTATTTTCTTTGTATGCAGAAACTTCTTTTCAGAAAATAGCGAGGAATTTCCTACAGGGTTGCGCTTTTCTTCATCATATTTTAAATCAATACAATTAAGGACACCAAAGAACATTTTATATATAAAACAATCCACTTAAAACTTGAGTGTTATGTAATAGTATATTGTGTATCTAGTGCGCAAAGTAAGCAATTGCGCGAGGCGAGTTGCAGCCCGAGCAGTAGCGGCTCGAGGTCTACCGAGGCGAGCCGAGGTGGCCGAGGGTCGCTACGGCGAGGGCTGCAATGAAGCCAAGCGCAATTGCGCCTTTGCTCACGAGATGCACACGATATTTTTTGTCATTACTGCACAAAAAGTAACCTTTTGAGTGACCTTACTTATCAAAAGATAAAATGAATACTTTTAAAATGAATATGTATAAAATAAAAAAGTAACTAATATTTACCTACATGTAAAAGCATAAGAAACTAATTATTAACAGTAAAGAAAAGAACATTAAAATATAAGAATAAAATATTATTGTCCATTAGATCCAATGCACAATCTGCACAATAGTCCACAGTAGATACTATGCATAGAGAAGTAGGTACTACAGCTGTTCACGTGCTTGTAGTATTAGATTATCACGTGTGTGGCGCTAGTGTTACGCGCACATTTCGTGTCGGTAACTACAGAAAACTGTGTGAGTGTTCAATTTGCGTGCGCAAAGTGAAATTTTGCGCACGCTATTCCCGCACGCTTGTACTTTGCGCACGCATTTTTTGTCTAGTTAAAAAATAAGCCACTTTGCGCACGGAAAACAGGCACGAAAAAGGTTACTTTTTGTGCAGGTATGACAAAAAGATTTTTATATTTAAGACACTAATTGATTGGGTCAAATTCAGTTCATACTAATTTTGGTAAATTTTAATGACTATCGAAAACTTTTGTTAAAAAATCTGATCCCAGCACACAACCTCCCGCCATATTTAGACTTATAAACATAAATGTATACGTACAATCCGGTGTTCATTTAAAAGATACAAATAAAAATCTAAAATATTCAAACACAGCAATTAGTATCACCTGAAACAAAAGATTCATTCACCGGAAAACTCTTCTATGTTGAAGCCATCCTCCGTGCAATTACTACGTTTATGGCCAGTTGTAGTGCTTCCACTTAAAATTTAATAGTAGGATTCTGTGAAAATCTGTAGTTGCTACAGATCTATAAAACTGTAAATTTAAACAAAATCGCAATGAAATTTATAATCATATGAACATTGATGTGATTTTGTTCAATATTTAAAATGTCAAACGTAGAAATATCATTGCTGTCATAAGTTCGATTCGATATTTTTCATTTAAGTGGCAATTAAAATTTAAGTGGAAGCGGTGCAAATGGCCAATAATATCTTACTTATGAGTTATGACTTATATGACGTAAGTGCCATCGTGTCACCCGTCTCACCTGTCAATATTTTTTACGCAAAAACAAAAATCAACCGAATGACAATTTTTATAACCTAAGTTGCAAATAACTTTTTCCCATATTCTTATTACAAATAAATACTACTATATTTATCCAAATTTATAGAAATTTTTGACAATTAATATTTTCAATCTTCAATAAATATCACTTCCAGTCAAGGTATTTGTACCAAAAACTTAGCATCTCTTCCAATTAGTATACAAATGTAAAATACCAAATATAATTTTTTTTTATTAATTCGTATTTGAGTTATCCCACCTCCAAAAATACTTGACCACATACACACACACATACATACATACAGACATCATCGTGAAACTATCAAAAATGAGTTGTAAGGGCCGTAATTCGTGCTCATCCACTAAAAACTCACTACCCGATTTTTAGCATGATTCCAATACCTTCTTATACAACAGGTATGGCGGAAGGTAAAAATATATTATTTACAGAATAATAAATTAAATTGTAATTTGTTTAAGTGTAGACAAATGATAGAAATTAGCACTGGAAAACTCAGAAAACCCTGAAACATGAAATAAAATTTGAGTGTATTTCAAGTGCAATTTTCGGGTTATCAACTTTGTTTGGTAAACATATTCTTCTTTTACACTACAAAATATAGTTCTTCTCCGTATCTTTGTGGAGCAGGCTTGGGCTGCACTTCATCTCACAGAGGGATTGCCCTGGCGTGGCCCAGACCCCCACCTTTCCCCCACGCCCCCCAAGTTGAGTAGAGTCTATGTACACGTGAATTGAATTTTCCACAAGCTTCGCAATTTATGCATGCACATGATTTGATCCGATTTTTCACGTTTTATTCCTTTAAGTAATTCACTTCGTACTTCGAGCACGAAAAATACACTTCACGGTAAAAAGAAGTAGTAGACGAAGACTTAATCCTTCTTACAGGAGGGCGGAACACCCAAACTGGGTGTGGAACACCACAAAAGTTGAAAGAAGTTGCTTCAAAGATTGGTTGTTTCATTAATACACTTCAAGGTGAAAAGAAATAGTAGACGAGGACTTAAGGCTCCTTTCGAATGAGGGTGTAGTAGTAGTAGTGTAGTTACTTATTAAATTCATAACTCGCCCATTTCGATTGCTATATCAATCAAATTTTGGTAACAGATACTAGGTATATGTATTGTCTTTTTCGATTTTCCGGACTTGTTTTGCACAATGGAAAGCATGGAAAACCATCAAAATTCGTAGTTAACCAATAACTCTTTTGTCAATTGCAATATTTTTTTCAAGAAAATTACACTTTATCTGCTATAGTGTCTCAACAGCGGTACATCGTTATTTTTTCAAGAAACATCCCTCATTTTAAATAAAAAAATTATCAAATTTTTGATTTTCATTTTTTTCGAATATTTTGAAAATTTAAAAATGTACCGCTGTTAAGTACAATATTATAAAGGATTTTTGTAAATATTTTTTTTCTCTAAATTTTCCTTAAATCATTTTATTAGTAAACTACGAATGCCTGTCTGGGTGAAGATGAAGTATAGCCTTAATCCTTAAGGATGGGACACCCAAACTGGGTGTGGAACACCACAAAAAGTCACTGTCAATAGAAAAATTGATTCAAAGATTCATTGTTTTATTAAAACACGACACGGTAAAAAGAAATAGACGAGGATAATTCTTCTTACAGGAGGATGGAACACCCAAACTGGATGTGGAACGCCACAGATAGTCACTGTTGATTGAAATAACCTGAACAAAAGTTCGCTCAAATATTGGTTACTTCATGAATACACTTCAGAGTAAATATAATTAGGAAACGAGGGTTCTGCCCTTCTTATAGGGACATATTCTAGAAAGTAGAACATCCGGAATGGATGCGATACATCACAGAAGGCCACTGTTAACTTAATAATTGAATGCTGGATCAACAATATCTACCATGACTATAATAGTAAATAATTATTTTGTAATTATGTATTTTATTTTATTAAATGTGTTGTAATTCTGACAACTCAGGATCAAATCCAGAAATGTTCACATTCTAGTTCAACTTGGGTGTGGTAACACACCCAAGTTGGGTATAACACAAACGGTTCTTGAGTTTACGCGATTTTTATAAAATCCAAACAAGCAACAAATTTATAACATCATTTCATAAATATCTATACCCAGAAATGGGTCGCAAAACTCAGTAAGTTTTATAGAGAATTTTATGCTGAATCCAATGGTATGTTGCTCATTTCGATATATTGACTAGTTTTTGAGTTATAAGGTTTTCAGTTTTTTTCAGCAGAATTTTTTCAATCCTACTGAAATGTCAAAAAGAGGAATTTTGTAGGGCTGAAAAATATTTAGATAGTTACTTTCTGGGGTGAGGAATCCAATTCTGTTAAGATTTTTGAGCTGCCTTTAACAGTTTTTGATATATAGCAAATTGATTGATTTAGCAGCACAAGAAACTTAATTTCTTTATAAAGTTATTATAATATAATTCACAATGTTATAGAAAAAAATATTTTTGCTACCCAATAATTTATATTAAAGATTGTTAATAAAAATACATTTTTATGTTGTACAGGGTGATTTACAACTTCGTCCATATATTTTCATGGCATCAACTTACTGATCATGGAACAAAAATAATTGTAAATTTAGGGGCAGTTTTCGCAAGAAGTACATTTTTGAAACCACTGAGTTGTTGATTGTATAATGGATATTTTTTATGAATGAAATAAATAAATTTTAATAAACTGTGCAATGGCAAGAATAATATATTTAAGAAATTCCATTTCAAAATAGTGGCCCAAAACTTTTTAAATAAAAGGCCTGAGAAGCAAAATTTCGAATTTTGAAAAAATTCTTTTAGTTCCATTATAAGCGGCTATTACACGGTAGATAACCTCACACGGTCAGATATACAGTACGAGAAATAAGAGCTGGCCTGGCTTAAGAATTTTAAATTGGTAAAAAATATTAATCGAGCAGATACAGATATCAGTAAATTTTGCTTCGCTACCTTGAAATAGTATATACAGAAATCGTCCGACTCGGTTTTTCTCTTAAGCCCTGTTCGCACGGGGATTCTTTGAAGATTCTACGGAAATTCAGAATCCTGGTAAAGAAGAAGTTATTTTCTTTTTAGTGATAATTACATGGTTTGGAAACAATCAATAAATTATAAATTCTTCTTTTCCGAGACTCATTAAAGATTCAATTTAGCGGCACCGCAATTTAACAGATAATTCTCACTAGAAAGAAACACTTCTTCTTTGCCAGGATTCTGAATCTCCGTAGAATCTTCAAAAAATCCCCCGGCTTTAGTAATAAGTTGACGAACTTTGACTCAGCTCTGTGTTGAATATAGGCACATTCTTTCTCTCCCTTTCCGGCCAACTTTGCCTGCACGGACAGTACTCGCATCTAATGAGTGACAGTATGTGAGGCAGCTACACCCAAGTTTGCGAATACAATAATTGAAGACCACATAGGAAGAACGATCAAAGTCACATTTTGATAGTTTTGAGATAATTGAATTTTAAGATTTGAAGACTCGTATATTTCTAACATGGTAATGTTCTTGAAAAATAAACTAATTTGTTATAAACAATTAACTAAGATCGATATTCCTTTAAACAAATTGGACTTGGATCGTTCTTCCAGTGGACACAATTATTTCAATGCTTGAAAATCGTGACTAAGATCGTTTTTACTGCAATTTTCTGAACGCTAAAAGAAAATTTACTTATTTTGCTACAAGATGGTACCAAAAACTAGTGTTGCCGTGAGAGTCGAGACTAGTCTCGGTCTCGTCTCGTCTTGTCGAGAAAATCGAGACGAGACCATGAGGCAACTCTCGACTACAAATTCGAATCGAGACGAGACCAGTATTAAGACTCGCCGAGAGTCTCGTCGAGACTCTCGAGTCTCGTCTTATATAATTGATTAGTAACTATTTGCATAAAATGAACAGAAATATGCTTTTGTGAATATGATAGGATTAAACAATTACTCTCCAAAAAATGTTCACTTCTTGTCCGTGACGCATTTTTAGATGCTAATGATGCTGGAATATCAGAACCAGATCATAAATGGGATCTTTCACAAAAAAGTTGTATTTTAAGTAATATTCCCAAGATCAACAAACAATAAATGTATACAAACTTACATGTTTAAAAATAAAATCTTTATTTTGATCTACATAAATCAATTAGATATTTAATAAAAATAATACCTATTCCTAAAATTATGTAACAGTTATTAGCAAAATAATAAGTTTAGTAAAGATATAGGTATACGAAACATTTTTATTAATTAACAAAAATTAATTTTAATTATAAAAATTATAAACTTAGGTACCTAACTAGTCAAGTATAGATGAAGTACCGTGGAATAAAATAAACATGTATTAGTTAGAGTTAAATATATCACAAAAGAGTTATTTCGTACAAAATACGTATAAGTAATCCCATAAGACTGGGCCTAGGCCGCACTAACACTAACAAACTAATACTGACTTGTTTTGCATGTCAAATAAATAAATACCACACAACTCAAGTTGATCCGAGATTTTCGAGACTCTCAACTCCATGTCGAGATTAGTCGAGAAATTTCGAGACGAGACAAGAGTGACTTTTATTAGTTTTGGAAATTCCGAGTCGAGACGAGAGTCGGGTGCACTCTCGACTACTCTCGACAAACGGCATCACTACCAAAAACTCATTTTTGGATTTTTTGAACTTTGATTGTTCTTCCTTCAATTGCAATTACAATTTCGTCTAGGCTGGGGTAATTTCGTGTTTAAAACACAGAAGTTGATTTCATTTCCAGTCCGGAGGGAGAATTGATGCCCCACGTGACCGCCGGAAGAATCAGCTTTAGATTTACGGCCGCAGCAATAAATAAAATGGCGGCGCGTTCTCGTGACGGTATGCAGAGTTCGTCGTGCAGAAGTTAATATCAACTTCCGAAACTTGCTACATTCAATCCCAGCACTAGATTTAGGAGGGATTTTTACACGAACACTCGCTAAACTAACAGATAGTATTTTATACTGGGTTATCCACCTCACTCGTATATTCGTAGGATTAGTGCTAACACCTGTTTTATGCATTTTTTGTAGCTAACGCTGACGAGAATTATTGTTTTGAATTGACATTTTGCTTTACTGTTACAAATACATATAATTTTGCGATTTCATAAAAAATAAAGATATTTTCTGTCACTCACGTGAATATGTTCCTCGTCTCGAAATATAACTTTCCATATTCGTAATAATAAATCCTTTTTCATAGTCTAAAAACTATACTCGGCAAATAGACCCACTACTTGAAAATGCACCAAAAATTCCGAATTTTTAGACCGCCATAACTCGGTTGAATTTGGTTGAAAATGGATGAATCTTCGAGTTCTGATAAGATTGAAGTTCATTTCACCCCTGCCACACTCGTTAGAAAAAAAGTTCTTAATGTCAAAAAATGTCAAACTTTGACAACTTGTGAACTAAAAACAACGCGAGATTCCATACGTTAAAGTACGACGCAAAGCGGAGTGCTGTAACACATTATACAGGCTGAGTCATCGAAATGCCCGTCGTCGATATCTCCCTTGTCGTTAAAAATACAGCACAAATTTATTAACAGAATTTTTCGTCTACTCAAGGAGCATAACTTAAAATTATTTCACATATACAGGGTGTTGCATAACGACTTGGCAATGATTGTTCGTCTTTTTTTAAATGAAACACCCTATATATTTTTATATATTTTGAATTGTATTTTATTTACCTATACGAACATATAAATTTAATTTTAGTTTTCTGCGGCGTTGCCAAGTTATTCAATTTTTTCTCAAAAAAAAGCCGAATACACGTATTGTTTTATAAAGGCGTACTGAAGTTATTTTAATAGTAAAAATATACTCACCCTGTATATTTCTTGCGAAAACAGCTCTTACATTTTTACAAATCAATATAATATATATATATATATATATATCAATATAATATAATATACCCAGGCTGTGAAATGACTAAAGAATAGACGATTCCATTATGACGTCACTTTGTAGCGCTGTGGCAGTTTTGGAAATTATTCTCACAGTAATTACAATAGCTTTGGTTTTGGTTATGGTTGTTTGTTGATATTTATAATTGTAATATATAATAATGGATAAAAATATATTACATTTAAGAGAAGATGATGTGCCAGAGGCTAAATTAAAATACAATACTATAAATCAACATTCAGTAGCTAAATTAAAACGATGGCTTGAAAAACCGTGTGCACATAACGAAAGATTTAAAAACTGAATATTTACCATAAAATTGATGTATTATTCTTTAATGTAAACCTTCTACACCGTCAATATACTAATCAAATCTAGCGTTATCTAAATACTGTTGTTAGAATCGTTCAACCAGCAACCGCTGGCGCCACTATCGATTCCCGATTTGTGCAACTGCACTGTATATTTAAAAAAAAGTTTGACATCGAAAATTCAGTTCGCGAAACTTTTGTACATAAATCGTCAATGTTTGATAAAATGATTTTTTTTACGATCGATATTAAAAATAGGAATTTTAGACTTTACTTGGTTACAATGAACAAATGCAGACCAATGCATTTTTTAGAGCGTTGAATTAGAGACAGTCTGAAAATATTTTCAGCCTGCTGCTTATAAAAATCTGTTGCAGTAATTATAAATAATTTATTAGAACTTGATTATATTTATATTTATATTACAATTTCCATTTAAATTCTTTCTAAATGTCAAAGTTCGTTGAATTGTTTTTCTGCTTTCAACATTTTTGCTTTTGTAGCTGATATAAATTAAAATTTACAAAATGTTGTTGATTGTTTATAAAAACCAATTAATCGTAGAAAAAATGTTGTGTATACTGCTTCTTCAATAAATCTGCAAACAAATACTTTCAGCCCTTATTTGACATTTCAGTAGCCAACATAAAGCCGGATTTATGCAGCATCATCTTAGTCACTATCATAGTCACAGTCTTAGTCATAAGAAATAAAACTTGTTTCTTTAATATACCTGTTTATGCAGCATTTCCATAGTCACAGTCATAGTCATTATGATAACCAATTGGATAGTCTCAATTCTTAAGACTAAAGGCGGGTTTACATTGGTCGTGTAAATGGGTTAGTTACTAGTACTATTAGATCGCCAGACCGCTACTCATCCAATGTAGCCAACAGAAGCTAGTACCGGTAGGTACTAGTACTAGTACAAGTAGTTGGGGTAGTGAAGTAACTAACCTCCCGGGTTAGCTACTCACCTACTAGCACATACATCCTGCACTATCCACTACACTCATCTCTGCACTATACCAATGTAAACAGTCGCTGGTGATTAGGGATATACTAGTGTGTTTTGACGTCTCATTTTAAAGATAATAGTTTTATAGTTAAATTCGGTATTTTTACTTTATTAAAATGAAAAAGTGGTCTTTAAACGGAGACAATAAAATTTGTAGAACTATGTCGTGATCATGAGTGTTTGTGGGATGTCGATACATTTTGATATCTTTACTTTATTTCGTTTAATAATAGATTTTGTACGAGATGATATACAACCACGAAAACAATTCATTTTGTCACCTACAGAACAACTTGTACTGGTACTAGTCGTCTAAATTGTATTTCTGGTGTAAACACCTACTAGCCTAGCGCTTAGTTGAGTATACTAGTATAGCCCGCTACTTGTACCAGTAACTGTCTCAGTTACTCCTCCAATGTAAACGCGCCTTAAGACTGTGACTATGATAGTGACTATGATATGATGATACTGCATACTACATAGGTACTACGTGTACGAAGTAGTGCCTCTTACTATAAGTACGGATACTGATACATTCATAAAAGTTTGCAAACCGTCTCCTCACTGACCACATCCCCCACCCCTCCCCTCTAACCGCTAATGATAACGCGATTTGCTCGCCTGGTTACCGCTCTATCGATTTTCGATTATCGACACCGCGCTATGATAGCATCTCCACTTACAATACCTGAACAATGCCGCCCTGAGAGGCGTCCTTGTCTGGCGCGCGCGACTCCGCCTGGCGCCCTCTCTCTCGCAGCCTCGTCCCTCACTGAATTATCATACGCTTTTGTTATTATCGCTCGATTAGCGCCTCCATGTGTCACTGGAGGAGTTTTTGTCTCACTTGCGGGCGAGGGATGGAGGGACGGAAAGAGAGAGAGAGTGAGGGTTTTATTGGCTGGGTGTGTAGAGTTTTTGTGACGAAGGGCGAGTGGTCTTACCTGAAACAAAACAAGTGTTTTAGGCATTTTTATAAATACAGGTTACAAAACACAATATTTTATTGCTACTTTCTAACATTACTTCTCAAAATTCCTGAATTTTCTGAAGAATTATTTCAGTTCCGAGTTCCTAAAGAATTCTTAGACTCCTACAAAAAATTGTTGGAAAAATATAAATTTTATGAGGACAGAACCAGACCTCCCGCCATACCCAACTATTTTTACTACTTAGAGCTGGGCAAGCTACTTGGAAAAAGTAGCTTAGCTAAGACTCGTTACTTTGCAAAAAAGTAGTTTAAGCTACTGAATAGTTTAGCTACTTTACCAAAAATGTAGCTACAAACTACTAAAGTAGCTTTTTAAGAATATGAAGCTACTTTTTATAGCTCCTTCCCTTTATTAGTATGCAGGTCAAAATTGAAATTTCCATTCATTTATGAGTTCATATTATTTGACAGCCTTGTTGTATTTTAATTTTTCTAAAGCATAAAACGGAAGTAAAAGCAAATGTATTTATTAAATTTTTATATACCTAGTTGTTATTTTTTTTTCAAATACGGCGTCAAATAAAGTTAATATTTACGTTGCGCTACATCTATAGTATGAAATATAAGATTGAAATATTAAATTGATTTTAAGTTTAATTTTTTACCCCATACGCTGATGTCACATCGTATTGTATACATTTATTTCTGAAAACAAATAAAATCACAATATCTAGAATATGTAATACAGTAATACAGACAGGTTTATACTTGTTCAGCATAGAGTAGAGCTAAATTTATAATCTAAGGTATTTCCTGGTAGCTATAAGGTAATTTTTCGGTAACTAAGCTACTTTTGTAGTAGCTAAGCTACTTTTTTAGTACCTAAGCTACCTACTTAGTAGCTTAGCTACTTCATAATCTAAAAGCTTCCGCTACCTTTTTTAAAAATGTAAGCTATCAGCTAAAAGTTACCAATTTTAGAAAGTAGCTAAGCTACAGCTACTTTAAGATATAAAGTAGCTAAGCTAGTATCTTTAGCTACCAAAGCAGGTAGCTACTGCCCTGCTCTGCTACACAAATATAGGTGCTTACAAATTTAGTGAACTGTAGAAATGTAGAAGAAGATATAAATGATCTGTCACTATTGGCACTGTGACTGTCATAATCAATTAAATTTTTTGTAGAAACTGTTTTGTATTGGATAATGTTTATACAAAAGTAAATATTTTAAGTTTCAATTGTAAAAAGAATTCAAAAATTTGCTTTCGTGTACCACTCGAGCTAATTAAGACGTTGTTGGAAAACACTCAAAAAAAAAATCCGGAAAGAATTAATGCACATGTGATTGTTTTTAGAAAGATTAAGACGTTTGTTTTATATTTTGATTCTTAAAAATTAACTAAGTATCTAATATGATTCTATTATTTATTATATTATTTCTCATCCTTGGCGATGTCGTGTCCTAGTTTTGAGGAACAAGGATCTGAAGTACGTGGATGAAGGTGTAATCCTGAAGTTTCGTTTTTAACCCGGGATGTGAGATATTCAGCGGAGCGAAAATCGAAATATTTCTCTCGGTTTTTTGAACTTGTTCGTTGGTTTTTGAAATCCGACGGCGGATTATAGGATTCGGGAACATTGTCCTTGTAAATGTTAATATTTTTCGATACGAGAAGAGAATTTCAAATGGAGGATGAAGACGACAGAAAGGATAATGTTATCTTTCGTGAAAGGCCACAGTGTTTTATTTTCTCCTGTATGTACTACTTTTAAAAGACTGATAAAGTTACAGTTAAAAATAGAAAATATTGAGAAACGAAATCTACCAACTATTTTATAATATACAGGATGTTCCTATAAATTTGCTCATTACTATTAGTTTTTTTTTAAATAAAAAGCTACAAGATTAAATAAACAAATTTGAGGAAATTAATAAATCATTGTTCCAAAAATATGGGTACAAAATATATATTTTTAAAAGTAACCATATATTTTTTATTGTTTTATTGGAGAAAGTAGTTTTACCTCTCGCCACTCAGTACTATAAGAGAGATATTGTAATCATGCTAAAATTTCAATAGTGAGTTTTAAATGGATAAGCACGTTAGGTCCCTAGAACACGATTTTGATAGTTTCGCGATGATGTCTGTCTGTGTGTGTGGATAGATGTTGGAGGTACGATAACTCAAATACCACTGAATAAAATTTTTTTGAAATTTTGTACATAATATCCTGACACCCTACATTAGATCTGATTAGATTTTGGTGTTAGTCGTGCAACCGGAAGTGGTACTTTCTTGAAGATCTGAAGAGTTTTTTGAAATATCCTCAAAATTTAATAGATTACTAGGAATTTTTTTTAATAACAATGTACACTAAATGTTACTATCTACAATTTGTATTTAACACGTTGTTTCTATCTAGCAACATTTTCCAATTACAAGAAATAAAATATTCTACAAAGTTACAATTTTGTTTTGCCTACCAATGAAAACAAAAAAGAAAATATTTGAGTATATCAAATAAATTTTTTACTTTTTGACAAATTGAAATTTAAAATATGAAATGTCCTTTATTATTTATAAGGTCATGATAAACTTTAATAATATTATAAAAACTACAATTCCAGAATATCCTTCTATATAATGGTATATTTTTGATTAAGTACCTTCATACACACTTATTATATTAGTAAAATAATAGAGTATGGCGAGAGGTCATGTCTTTGCCACATCAGATTTTTTCTTTTTTCAATAATGTAATGTTGAGTGACATAAATAGTTATCTAGGTAAAAGGCGTGAGAAAAATATTATTAGGTAGGTACGTATAATGTATCTATTATATTTCTATTAAACTGAAAAATAAATTTAAATTACAAATACCTACCATATTTTTATTTATTGTAGCTAATTTATAATAATCCAGAAATACAACAGTTTAATTTAATAATATTAATATTTTTATTAAGTGTAGTTTAATATGAAAATTAGGAATGTAAAACATTATCTTCTAGATATTGTTTTATTTTGGATAAGCTTATTATTATTAAAATATTTATGTGAGAGTCGTTACAGAATAAATAAAGTAATAATTAAAAATGTTACAAAGTTCTAGTAAGCTCCTTCCTTACAAAAACATAAATTAATTTCATGCTACAAGTCTCGAACAAAAGAATTTATTTTTCATTCAGAATTTTGTAGTGAAGTACCTCATTAAAAGTACTCCTGAAAACAAAGAAAGTAAGTAATTATTTTCCCACTTGTAAATCGAAAAAAACTACACACTACACCTTAGGCTGGTCTCTCTTAATTACTATTTATGAATGTCACAATTACAAATTAGTTTTAATTAAAACTTTTCTTAGATTTCGAAACTTGTGTACGTCAATTAAAAATTTAATTAGCTAAAAAAAGAGCTTAGTTCGGCCCTGGAGCCGCAGCTGTGTTATTTTAAATCAAGTGTGCGACGGCATTAGTTTTATAAAAGACTAAAACGTTCTACGGGAAAAAACACTGCTAATAAAAACAGAATTAGATCACGAGGGATTTTATTCCAGACGTTGATTTTGCTTGAGATTCTTACAACTCAGGTTCGAATCCAGTCAGGTATGCAGTCCAGTTTACGGCACAAAAATCTCATCTATGATGTACTGTCATATAATACAGGGTGGTTTGGTTTGTCCAGCTGATATTTCGTAAACTAATTACAATTGAGAAAAAATTTTCATGTGAACTTATTCAGTATTATGTATTCTATATTATAAATTATTTTTTTCTTAATGCACTTTTTTCAATTTTTTAAATGAGAATATATATTTATTTTGCAAGATTCGTAAAGATCATATTTTTCTGAACTCAAAAATGTATAAATTTTTAATTTTACAATTTAATTTATCACCAAAAAATCAATTTCAAACTCTTAAAATACCGAAATAATAATTAAAATAAATTATAAAAAATCTGACGTGGACACCACATGTTTTCCTTGTACGCCTATTAAACTGTTCATACTTTTCTTAATAACTAAAATGTAGAATTATATTATACAAATATATTAATATATAAGTAACTACTACTGCTACTATACTCACAAATATATTTTAGTCATTTTATTTAAACTGCAGAAGAAGATATAAATGATATTTTACTATTGTCACTGCTACTGTCACTGTCATGTCATAATCATTTAAATTTTACGTAGTAACAAATGTTAATCGATCATGGACTACAAGATACCGAAATACTAAATTATAAATATATACTTTAATTATTCCTAAATGATACCAGATACAAAAATATTTATAAAATACCGATTGTAGGTAATAATCACATAATCTTTCATTTAAAATAAAAAAAATTGTCTTAAATTAAATATTTATCGAAATATTTGAAAAAAGTACTACTTCCGGTATATAGATTGAAACCAAAAATAGGAGGTGCACAACCAGATGCTATAACAGTCCTAAATACAAAATTTCAACTTTCTACGTCTAACAGTATTTGAGTTATGCGACATACATACGTCCGTACGTACGTACGTACAGACGTCACGATGAAACTAGTCATAATGGATTCAGAAAAGGTCAAAACGGATATTTCCATCAAAATCTGAAAACCGAAATTTTTCGCGATTACAATACTTCCTTATTACTCCGTACAAGGAAGTAAAAGAGAGCACTAGGAATTCGAATACAACTTGTACCTATCTCTAGACTTCTCTCCTGATTATTTAGTGTTGAATTCAGTAATGGCCGCTGCAGTATGACGTATAGCGAGTTAAAATTTCCTAATCATATTCTAGATAAGTTTAACGACAGTCGCAGCGAATCACGTGTCCCAGGTAGAGATAAAGTAAACGACTTCAATTATGTAAGACAGTCAGCTCATATAACGGTTTTACTATCAGTGCTTGTCTTTATTCAACATACGTGCCGGCGTTTTCATCATTGCCGAGGAGCCATCATACTTCCGGTTTACTAGACAGTAAGAAAAGCACACTCGACTTTAGATCACGTTTATGACGGAAATTTTGATTAGAGATACTTCAAAAACAACAACTTTCTATTATGTTGTAAAAACATGGTTTAATATCCATATGGAAATTAGAATCTTTTGCCCAGGACAATAAGTGATGAAGAAAAAATCAACACACACAACCTTCCGCCATGTCTAGACTTATAAACATAAATGTGTACGTACAATCCGGTGTCCATTTAAAATGTACAAATAAAAATCACCTGAATCAAAAGATTCATTCACTAGAAAACTCTGCTGTGATGAAGCCATGCTTCGTTTGTTCGTTCAATAAGGCATGTGCATCTACGTCACAACATCAGCTGTTTGATAGACAAACATGATAGAAAAGTGCAAAATACAAAGTACTGACCTACGATTTATGCTGTTAAATGAGTTATACTACCATTTTATTTAGTATTTTCATAAAAATAAATCAAAACATTTGAAAATAAACTCTTGTTTTCAAAAATCAAATTGTACCTCCCTGTCATGCTTCCATGCTTGCCTATCAAACTATTGTTGTTTGAGATTGTGACGTAAGCTACACATTCCTTATTACTACATTTAATATCTACTTATGACTATTACGCAAATCAAAAATCAACCGATCATGAATTACAAGATTTATTTGGTTATTTTTTAAATATTACTACTGTTCTTTAATGCTACCATATAAAGACAATTATTGTATATCCTAGGATGCAAATAACTTTATTCACAATCGGTTGGTAATATGTGCGTTTCCAACCTTCTAAACAGTTGGAAAGCGAGTCATTGTTTACTTTACTTTTTTCCGGCTAGCTGGAAAGTGAGCGTTTTCCAGCTAGGTAAACTTCACTTTTCAACCAATAAAATAAGCTTTTTTGCAGCTTCTCGCAGTTCTAAAGGAATATTTTCGTCTTCGCCATCTTCACAATCAGACAACATGATAATTAATATGCTCGATCTCGATAAAAGCAGCAAGAAACTAATTATTGACAGAATCAATAAACATTTTTTCAAGTTACCTGGCAACCCTAGCAACTTTTTCATAGATCTCTATGTTGAAGTATCAAAACAAATTATAATAAAACTGTCATAAAATATGAATAAAATGAATATTTAAAACGGGCATATCAATAACCAATTGGATTGTGAATAAAATAGTATACATACCTCGCGGGAAGGCTCATTCCAGCCTCGCGTTCATAGATGACTTCGGTGCAAGCACCTCAGTCATCTAATGAAACGCTCGGCTGTAATGAACCATTTCCCCGCTCGGTATGTAATATACTATTTCCCCTTATTCGTATTACAAATAAATACTATATTTATACAAATTTGTAGAAATTTTTGACAATTAATCACACAATTATCACTTTCGGTCAAGGTATTTGTACCAAAATCTTAGCATCTCTTCCAATTGGTATACAAATGTAAAATACCAAATATCAAAATTTTTGGTTAATTCTTATTTGAGTTATCCGGCCTTCAAAAATCCTTGACCACATATATACACACACATACAGACATCATCGTGAAACTATCAAAAATTAGTTGTAAGGATAGGGTTCTCGTTCTCATCCACTAAAAACTCACTACCCGATTTTTAGCATGATTCCAATACCTTCCTTTACAGGTATGGCGGAAGGTAAAAATGGGTGTCTCTTAAATTCTTTGTAAAAATTTATTTTACAAGGAATTTTTTCATGCCTTTTATCCAACTTTGGATTATTTGTGATTATTTAAATTTTATTTCTGAGATTTATGTATGAAACTTAACATTATATTACTAAGTACAAGAAGCTCTCATAATAAGAAACAATAATAAAGATAGCAGCTGAAATCTAATATATATTTTTTGTGAATAAAGAATTCTTGCGAATTTCCTGTATAAAATATATCGTATATATTTTTTAATATTCCATTTCCTGTGTCTACATCCGTTGAAAAATTAAAAAAACTCGTTCTGCAACAGAAGTAGAGATTTATTCCCCATATAATCTAAAAGTCCTATTATTCATATTGAACAATTTCAGTTCTTCCGGTCTTATATTAACAAGGTGATGTATGAGAGATATAAATTCCACCGGCTATAAAATAGAGATACTTGCCCGAGAATAACAGATAGAGGGCTTAATACATTTAACTGGGGGAGGAGTAACACTAACGCCTAGGTTCATTCGTGGTTAATAACGTATTTCACAAATTCAATCAAATTCACCACGAATTATCTCATAATTTTTCAGGCAATTTTTATGTGATTATCTAACCGATTTGAACCCAAAATCTCTAAATTAAAGACAAAAAGCCAGCAAATTGGAATTAATGTTTTTATATCTTGTTTAAAATTATAATTTTATAATTAAGAAAAATTAAAACAAATAAATACAGGCTGTTTCTATACCTGTGCACGAAACGAAAATTGATATGCTGATTATAGATAAAAAAAGATTTTGTCAAAATTCGCAAAAATAAGGGTAGTGAAAATATTTGTTCCAATTGTTTAACGTCCGTTTAACTGTTTATTTATTATGTTATTTATAAAATAAAATTATAAATACTATAAGACTATCTAAAAATAGTCACTTGTTATGTAATAATTAATAAATTCACAGTTAAATGGACTTTCAAACAAGAGGCACTAAAATTTTCACTACCTTTATTTTTGCGATTTTTGAAAAAATCTATTTTATCTTTAATCAGTAGGTATATCAAATATATTATCTATTAAAGTTTCGTGCAGGGGTATAGGAACACTATGTATACGTGTATACAGCAGGTATTCATTTTGAATTTTTAAAAAAATTACTATTAAGTAATTGAAAATATAACTGTAGCTCTGACAACTCAGGTTAAAATCTAATCAAGAACATTACAACATATCAGGTTCATTGCACAAAAATCTGCTTTGTAGTGTATCCTTGACTTAAAATTGCAATTCTTTGGAGGATGCGCCTGTTCCAGGAAACTCCCGGTATAGTTCCTGTTCTAAAAATTAATTTTCACAATTTTTTTTTTCAATTTAATCGAATTTTACACTGAACTATATAAAATAACGGGAAGGACGATCACCACAGAGATGTACTTCCAGCATGGAGCCCTCCATTTTAGATAAATTGGCTGCACTACTAACCCCATATCTAGTGTCTTTCATTTTAGCGGTTGCCTTTATTGCTGATATAATGGCGGGCATTTTAAATAAAATATACTAAAATAAAACATAGTAAACCAAAAAAGGATAAAACAAAAACACTGAAAAAGACGAAAAAATCGAACGAAAAAATACAAAATAAAAACGACTGCCGACGACCCGACGTGACGTATCGTTACAGAAGTCACTAACTTTAGGCAACATAAAAAATAAAAGACACTAATTATGGGGTTAGCAGTGCTGCCAATACATCCAAAGGCTCCATGATGGAAGCACTTTTAATATACATGTCTTATGGAGATCGTCCTTCCCGTTATTTTATATAGTTCAGTGGTATTTGACTAAACACTAGTAGTAGAAATCCCCTCGTAATCGCTATTGGGGGTTGTTGACCCTCAAGGTCACAGGTTGAGTGTGTCTAGCGCTTAATCAAGAGCTTAATTAATATGAAGTTGAGCGGCGACACGTTAAACTGCATTAGGAATACGGCAATGGAGTAGCTATAAATTTTCACTGGACGCTTATTTGCTGGCGCGCTCGCTCCTATCTAAGATGGCTGGAGGTATTCGAAGTATCTGGAATATTATCCAGTGACTTAGGTGACATCCTTCAAGGATAATACACCCGGGAAGGACTTCATTAGCGCAGGAATTCAATCATTTATCACTAGAGTGCGGATTATATACACGAAAATATTATTAAAATATGCATGCAATATGCATGGAATACTATACAAAAATAAACAAATATGCAATATTTTACAAATATATGCAGATATACAACATAATTTTATGCATTTTTACTAATAATTTATTTATATAAATCAGCAAAAAAAACTACTTGTCAACAACGCACAAGAATATCATAAAATAAACAAAGCAACGTATAACCTCTGGAATACTACTACCTACCCTTAAAATAAATTTAAAAATTACTGAAGTAGTGTCAAACTTGAGGTACAAAATATGCAGTTACCTATATGCATGTATAATAAATATACCATATTTCAATCTATTTTTGTATGAATTGCAAATATTTGTAAAAAAATCTGACGCGAGCTTCCACAAGACCTCCCACCATACCTACTTTATTCTTTTTACTACTACTACTACTACTACTCACAAACATATTATTTTACTCATTTTATTTAAACTGCAGAAGAAGATATAAACGATATTTTACTATTGTCACTGTCATGTCATGTCATAATCATTTAAATTTTACGTAGTAACAAAATGGTAATCGATAATGGATTACAAGATACCGAAATACTAAATTATAAGTACATAGATTAATTATTCTTAAATGATACCAGATACAAAAAAAAAAATTAAATACCGATTGTAGGTAATAATCTTTCATTTATAATAAACAAATTTGTCTTAAATAAATTATTTATCGAAATATTTAAAAAAAGAACTACTTGCGGTTTGTAGATTGAAACCAAAAATATAATGGCTTATTAAGATTCGTATCAAATAAATATAAAATTTAAAATTTTAATGTAATATTTTTTGAGTTATCGCGTCCGAAAAATTTGTAACATCGAACACACACACACACACACGCACACACACACATGCAAATGCATATAATCTACACTCACAATATATTATACTTCCTCATCTAAATTGATTAAAAACGTGTAAATATGAATAAATTTGTAAATAAATAATTCGGTATAGTACAAAAAAACTCTTGTTGTGTGAATCTATGCATAAGAGGGTTGAAAATTTAGTAATTTATTCTTGAATGCCGCGTGACAAATTTCGAAGCTGTCACCTGAAAAAATAATGACTCCAAACAATGTTTGTTCTCACATCTACCGTAGTTTAACTTCAATATTTACTCTATTGAACACTCCAAAATAGAATTTTAGGTGACTTTGACAACATGACACTTGAAACCATTCATTCGTATGATTAACGACTTCGTGTCAATTATTCACTTTCTTTTAGTTATTAAACAAAGTGTGGAATTTAGATTACATTAATGATAGCTTTATTTATCCGATAATAAAACAAATACTGTTTATTGCCAGGGAAAATGTGTTTGAAGTTCTATTCCATCTATTTTAAAAGGTTATTTCCGGGATATCATTTGAATGTTTTTGACGGTTTGATGGTTTCAATAAAAGTTACGTATTTCAACTAATGGAGTACTCAAACACTAACCTCTACTGATAATAGTCGATTTGTACAACTACGTAGTTCGGAAATGTGTCTAATATACCGTGAGTTTATTTTAACGTGAAACATGGGATTTTTCATATCCATGGTTACGAATTTGACAGCAATGTATTAGAGCGTTCTTTTTAAAATCGAACATAGGGAATCAATTTAACTGTATTATTCTTGACCGATATAACATATTTGGGCAGCTGTTATAGTTCCAAGAGACGCTTTCAACATAAACTTTTAATTAAACTATAGGTACCTACATCGTATTTCCAGGTAGCGTCAGTTTGACTCCAATTAACAAATTCAAATGTTGCTATCTGGAAATACTTTGTAGGTATAGTTTAAACAATTGTTTATGTTGAAGGCTTCTCTTGGAACTATTACAGCTGCCCAAATATGTTATATTAGTCAAGAATAATACAGTTAAATTGATTCCCTATGTTCGATTTTAAAAAGAACGCTCTAATACATTGCTGTCAAATTTGTAACCATGGATATAAAAAATTCTATGTTTCACGTTAAAATAAATTCACGGTATTTTTAATTCATTTCATTCTATAAACGGAGAGCTAGCGATCAAATTAGTGTGGACATTTTATTAGTCGTGAAATTGAAGGGCTTGGGCCTTGCATATCTACTGAAGATGGAATGTCCAGTCTGCCAGTCCTAAGTTACCTAAAATTGCAGTCAATATGCCAATTAAATTTAAGTTGTACATTGTGAAACTGTAGAAAAAAATCTGTTGTGGCCAGCACAAGACCTCCCGCCATACTCCACTCTTTTTACTACTATACAAATCAAGATACAAATATTTTTGTATATTTTTTTAAAGTAAGCTACTGGATTCTTCGTATGAAACTACGTATAAGTACATATTTTCTTTAAAAAATTCTGTCGGGTTCAATTTTAAGAATGTCGAAAATTTTCGAAATTTTGTATTCGCTCAAAATTTGGACCCGAGGAATCCAATGGTGCCACCGAAAAAATTTGGGCTAATAATTTTTGCAAGTGAAAGACGGGAGTTTTTTCACCATTGGATTCCTCGCATAGATTTACATATAAATCCCAATTTTCGCGAAAAATTCCAACGGGTACAATTTTTATGAAGGGTTTTCGATAATGGCCAAAAACGACAAAATTTTGGCCAAAATAACTTTTTCTCTCAGAATTGGTTGAAAATTTAGTTATACTAATTCGACCCGGAGGATTTCAAATCTTCAGTCGAAATTTTTTTCAACCAATATTTGTCGACATAATTTTTTTTCGAAATCTGGTCGAAATGGAAAATAAATTTTTTCACCATTGAATTCCTCGGGTCAAATTATGTAGAAATTCAAATTTTCACGAAAGAATTCTAAGGACTACAATTTTTATTGAGAGAGGTAAAAAAGTATAAAACATAATAATTGTTTACAGTATAAATCAAATAGTAAATTTACTAAAATATTTCATCGTAAAATTACACTATAGTGTTAATACTGCTTACTTGTATTTTCGCCGCATGTACATTATTTGTAAGTAAAATAGTAAATTGAAAAGATAGGCCGTCATCGTATAGTTGTTTTATATACATTTGGTTTTTGGTTAGGTCCAAGTTTACTTTAATTTTAAATGACATATTATTTCAGGTATAAGTACTACCACATTTTTGTGAAAAAGGATAAAATATGCAAAAAATTATTTTAACGTAAATTTAGGTTAGGTGTTGGCCACGGTGTTTCTATACGTTCAATGTTCGTAAATGTATAATGATGATTTTGTATTAATTTTGTATCTCTCCTTAATGTGAACGTTTATTCCGCACTAGTAAATAACTCTTTACTTTGAGGCAAAAGCAAAAGTTAATTAAAAAGTATTTTACATCAAAAAGAAATTAAAAGCATTTGCTGGAGGCCAAGTAAATGTTTCACTTTTGAAAAATATGCGTAGCTCATGAAAGAGTCAAATCTGTTTGTTTGCAGTTCTTTCCAGAGGAAAATAAAAGATTTCTCTTTGCAAAACTCTGAAAGAGAAACTTTTACATATATTACCGTAGTTAATAGTACACCTGAAATAGATTATCTTGTAACTAGAATACAAATTACAAGGAATTTTTCAGAAATGAAGCATCCATGGGATGTTTAAAAATATCTTATTCTTATATATACTTTAAGTAATATTAAGTAAGCCTATCCTTGCCACATCCTGAAAATGGTAAATATTATTTAATTTAATTAAAAAATTTCAGTTGTATTGTACATACTTGACAACATAAAATCCCCAGAACATTTCAAGAATGTGAACATCCCGGCTTGTTACTTGCTATATTTGCCCATTTACATCCTAATAATATCTTTGCGATTGCTAATGCGATTACATCCCAATGTTGTAACTTGGTAATAATATCACAATTATACATCCCATGTAATTCTCTGAGATGTTTGTATTGAGTATGTAATTTTTGATCGTACTCAGGATGTGGCTAGGATAGACTTACGTAACATCACTTAAAGTACAAAAATAAGATATTTTTAAACATCCCATGGACGATTCATGTCAAGTGAGTAGTGTAAGTATTTTAAACTAACTTTTGAATATTTATTTTTACTAAAATTCCAAATAATAAATTCATTATCAAATAGAAACATAGCATTCTTTATCAACAAATGATTTATTGCCTATTTTTTAAAAATGGTGGCCTATTTTCAATATTTTTTAACGCCTTCGACTCAACTTGGGTGTAGTAGCCTCACATGCTATGAGTCACTGGTATAAATATACAGGGTGGTTCACAATATACTGATTATAGTACAAACATAATTTTTTATTTCGTGAATTTAGGGTAGTTTCGCAAAATTCACATTTTGGGAACCACTGGATTGAAGATTGAAGCACAAATTTAAGCTTATTCGAAGCAGTTCTGAACATCGTTTGTATTTACACTTGAAAATCTCTAAAATCAATAAAAAAACTTAAAGCGAAATAAACATTCTAACATTATATTATTTCAGGTCAAAAAAAGTCTCATCCGGTATACGCTTCGCTAAGTGAAATTCTCTAAAGTTGTCATGAATTATAAATTTCTGTGAATACATTTTGGATGTTGACAAATTTAATTGGAATTTATTGAATCTGCGGAAATTAATTTTGCAAACTAATTTAATAAATTTTAGTTATTGAATATATAATTATAATTTTGATACGTTCTATAGCATGCATAATATCAGCTGTCAGTATACTCTCATAAATAGTTAGTTTTACCTCCCGTCACATACCTGTACAGGAGGTACAGAATTTTCGATACTTAAAAATTGTCAGTGAGTTGACGGCTAAAAATATTTTAAAAGTAACAATGAGCCGAAATCAGAACTCTTCTTTAAGTTAAAGAAGCTAAAATTAACAAAGAGAAATTCATACTTCTACCTGTAAATAAAAGAAAGATAATAGATGTTTCAATGGTAATTAGAGAAGCATCATTAGCTTAAAGAAATGTGCAGAATTCGGACCATTGTTATTAAATCCATGCAACACATCGATCGTATTAACGTCTGTAAGACGTACATCTTGTTACTGTCTTATAGACGTGATAAGGAGACTAGTATTGGTCGAATTTTAGACGTCTTATGCGGTAGTCTTTAAGTCGTCATTATGTTGTCCAGTTTTAAATCTCCCCCTTACAACATATAGGAGTTCTAGTCCTGTCGCCGAGCCATGTAACCTGGAAGTTGGGTACAACAAATATTTTATGATTGATTCTAGTACTATTTAATATACTGAATCATAATATGACGGGTGCCAGAGCGGCACCCCTGGGCAACTCCGGGAAATTCGAAAAGAAAATGGATTTTTTTGGTTATTTGCCAATAACTACTAAACGGGTGAACTACCCTATTTAAGATTGTCCAGTGCATTTTTGTAGAGAATACAATTTCCAAAAAAATGACACTTTGAACTGCTCTCTTCGATTAACCGTTTCTGAGATACACGCGTTTTCTTTTTCTTTTCTTCGAGGGAAACTTGAATTTTTTTTACTTTTTTCATAATTTTTGTGTTTAATGACCTGTAATTTCTAAACAAATGAAAATTTTGATATCCGGTTTCTTTTATTAAATTCTGCAAACAATTCTCTATAAGATAGACTATATGAAATTTTTCTTGAAGGCCTTAGTTAAACCAAAATTTTAAGATTTTCTTCGACAGTTTCTCTCGAAGAAAATTTTGAAAGCGTGTATCTCAGAAACGGTTAATCGAAGAGAGTAGTTCAAAGTGTCATTTTTTTTGAAATTTTATTCTCTACAAAAATGCACTGGACAATCTTAAATGTAGAACTACCCGTTTAGTAGTTATTGGCAAATAACCAAAAAAATCCATTTTCTTTTCGAATTTCCCGGAGTTGCCCAAGGGTGCCGCTCTGGCACCCGTCATATTATGATTCAGTGTATCAAATAGTACTAGAATCAATCATAAAATATTTGTTGTACCCAACTTCCAGGTCCAAGCCGATTTTCTCATTTGGCGACCGGACTATTCTATATTTGTTTCAAAATTCATCTTGGTTATGACATACAGGAATCCTATATTGATTAAAATTAAGTCGTATATTGGTCATAATTTTATTAAAAAGACATCATTTGACTGTCGAAAAAGTATTAAATAGACGTCATTTGCATGGAAAAAATAACATCTTTTAAACATCCAGAATGGAGGACATAAGACACGTATGTGACGTCTTTGTGATTACATTTGGATCAGACGTTTTAAAGACATGGACATTATAAAGACGTCTTAACGACGTATTTGTGTAGTATAGGATATTAGTTGTTATTTAACAATGAAGTATAGGTATCTCTTATTAATGATATGACTAAATAAGTGATGAATTCCTCTCCCTATCAGTGAACAAATGGCCATTGGCGTGCAGCATGCCCTGTGGAAGGGGCAGTGACTAATAGCGGGGCTAAATGAACACAGCCCACCCCACTAACGCTAGTGGAAGATCAGTGCGATTTATTTACGAGCTTGAATTTTTTACTTGGGAACTAGGAATTTTAAGGCGTTTGCTTACTGCAATAAATTTGTGGTTACGAGATCGTTTAGCGCCTGATTAATGTCCTTGAATAGGGGAATTAAACAGGGTGGTTTGTTACTGATTACAGAATTAGATACCGATTAATATTTGCCAATGCTGTTTTCTTATTATTTATTATTTCCCTGAAAAGTAAGACGGAATATTTTCAGAGTTTATTTAGGTTTATTTTTGTGTTTAAATTTACATACAGGTTGGTGGAGGTGAAATGCGAACATACATAGGGAACATACATGACAATCGAACTTTCATGCCAGGTATTTTGTCACAAAACGAAATAATGTGAATTTGTCTTACAAAAAGAGTACTGAATAACAGAAATAATAATACATATAGTCTAAAAGTGCATGTTGAATATTAAAGTAATTATTATGAAAAGCAGAAACAACAATAATAATTTAACTTGAATTTACAATAAATATTCAAATACATATCCTCCGTCTGACAAACATTCGGTCAAACAGTAGCCTAAACGATTGTAAAATATAGTTCTAACATTTAACATTTGTGGCGTAATTGTTGCAAATGCATCTAAAATTTTAATTTGCAGTTCATCCAGGGTTGTCGCTCATTCTTCTGATACTTTCTCGTTCTGCTCGTACACATTCATTATCATGCAAAGAAAATATTTTAGTGACAATTCCACTCATAGTTTTTCATCCAATCAAAACACAGTATTTTGCTGAATTGTACCAATCACAAACGAACTACAGTGACAATTTTCACTAGTGAAAATTACACTGACAATTTTCACTAGTGAATATTGCCGCGAAGCGTTGCATAGATACTATGTCAGTTGATGATTGTTTTAAAAATACATTACTTTTTTTGAATAAATAAAATAATTCGAGAAATTGTCAAGCCGAATAACATACGTTATGTGACTATTATTTTTTGGCAATTTTTGCCGTCTGGTCACTCCTGCTTGTTGCTTTAGAAAATAATCACTCGTGCTACGCACTCGTGTTTATTTTCCACGCAACAAGCAGTCGTGACCAGACGGCAAAAATTGCCGGCAAAATCATAGTCACTAATGGTATTATATATGACAATAAATTTTTTATTAATATAACAGCTACATTGACATTGACAATATTCCACGTATATCAAGATGCCGAGCATGAAGACTCAATTGTCATATATTTCCCTATGTTCGCATTTCACCTCCACCTACTTGTACATACTCGTACATATCTATTACGTCTTTTTGGTGAGTGTGTGCGGTTACCAGCCATCGCGGTTGTTAAATTTAGCGCAAGTAGTATGAAGAACGCGCGGATCTAATTATGTCACTTCCGGGAAATTATTGTCAAAGAACAAGTGAATATCACTGACATTTATTTGACAAATTAGACATTTAAATGACACAAATTTGTACAGCCTAATTGAATTGGACCTGCTGCTCACATTTCACAAAAACTTTAAACTTTTAAGTGAATTTTTGTCCTGAATTTTTACTTCAAAATCGTTGAATCAACATAACTTAAATTATTTTTAATGATATTATTGCATGAGTGTTTTTATTAAAAACTACGCAAAATGGATACTAAGAAATATATGCAAGCATATAATTTGGGCACATTTGTCCACAAAGTCATATACAATAATTTGTAATATTTGTATCACACGCACGCGGGGAATTTCACAATTTTATAACATTTTTTGGTAATGAAACTACTTCATTTTATAGCTGCACTTTTCCGGTATTTGAGCTATTATAATTGCGACGCCTCACTAACTATAATGAAGAAATAATGGTCGTTACTTTAATATATTGCCACTAAAAATTAGAGAATATATACAGGGTGATTCATAACAGGTAGCAGAAAATTAAACAGTGTGTTGTGAATGCTTTATAGAAGATAAATTCGAAAACGTTTCGTTCAGAATTACAGTGCATTTAAAATGTGTCTTATTAAAGTATTTATAACTTTGACCTCTGTTTTTAAATTTGCGTATTATTTATTTTAGCGATTTTTATAAAATTTTGCGCAGATTAAAAATTTATATCAAATATTATCACTTATAATATCACATGCACATGTGTGCTTTGAGTGCTTTTCCAACAACCAATTAGCTCGATAAATAATTAATATGTGGAACACGAGAGTTAACTACGTTGTTGGAATGCACGATAAAAAAATTTGTGAACATGAATTAATGCACGAGTGCATATTCGGTAAGAAAATCGCAATGACACCGCTGTTCTATTTTGAATTCTTTTTATAATAGAAACTGGAAATATATATTTTTTTTTTCGATGGTAACCAACCTACAGGATTAACTCCCAATTACAGAATGGTAGATGATATTATAGTGGAATCCAACCACTCGGACCCAGTGGTATTATTGTCGGTTTTGCTGGGAATCGAACTGGGGACCGCTAGCTTTATTAAATTCGTATTTAACATTAATAAATTAATATGAATTATTTACATTATTAATGACAATATATCTAATTCGATTGCGAAGTTTCCGCTTATTAATTTCAGTTAAGTTCCTCAAGCTACTAGTAACAATTTACCGCAAAATTTTTATATAACGATGGTTACTATTATTATAATCAATTCTTCTATTGGCTGTTATTTGTGTCATGCGATTTTCATCTACAAAATACCTATGTCCAGAAATGAGTCGCAACTCTCAACTTATTTTATAGAAAATTTTATGCTGAATCCAATGGTGTGTCGCTCATTCCGATACCTCTGCTAGTTTTTGAGTTATAAGGTTTTCAGTTTTTTTCAGCAGGATATTTTTAACCCTCCTGAAATGTTATAAACAGGAATTACGGACAACTGAAAAATATTTTGATAGTTATTTTCAGGGGTGGAGAATCCAATTCCGTTGAGATTTTTTAGCTATCTTTAACTATTTTTGAGATATAGCTCGTTGATTGATTTAGCAACACAATTCGTTCGCTAAAACTTTCTTTCGAAGATGAGTGTGTAGGGTACAATTAATCTCTCTGCAGTAACTGACCTGCTCTGCATGTTATGGTGACGGTAACTCTGGTTACAGCGGGTAACAGTGTTTAACCCGGGTGATAAATGGTGGAGGCGCTGTCCGATGACTGTGTTAGGAGGACAGCCGACAGTCGGCCCGCCTCGCACGCCGCCCTTGATTTATGCCGCTGGTAAAAATCACAAAACAAAACACTAACGCATAGTCTGCGACAACTCTGTCACCGGAGAGAGGAGAGGAGCGGAGTGGAGAGCGAAACGAAAGAGCTTTGCGAAAGGAGAGCGGGTGGGATTATGAGTTTTGCATATTTTTGAGGGTTGAATTAAACAGGATTTTGTAAACGGGAGTTTCTACTGCATTGGAACAACCCTTAGATTCACGAAATGGAGTAACAATAACACAATATCATCATAACTACGAATACATACTATGTTAAAAGGTATACATAAAGCACGAAGTATTATACCGGGCGTTTCCTGAAACTGACGCACCCCCCAAAAAAATTGTATTTTTAAGTCAATTACATTTATATTATAGGTTTATAAACTACATTCAAGGGCGCATTAAACTACATAAATCATGAATTTTTATTACTTCCTGTTTAGCCGGAAGTGACATCAACTTCCTTATTTTAAATGGAACATCCTGTATATTTTTTAAGATTCTGATTCTACATAAAATTCTGAATACAACCATGTATAATAAGCTAATTTTTCGTTGTAGATTTCTAAGTAAAATAATAATTAAAATATTACAGAAATATATCGATTCATTCCAAGTTAGCTATGAAATAAATGATAAGATACAGATTTTATGACAGTAAAAATGTCAGTTTATTAACAAAAATAACTAATTTAATAAGGAATTGCAATTCAATTATATTATTTATAGTAAATTTTCAAATTGGCCTGCATTTTCTTGAATACATAGTGAAACTGGTGAAACTCTTCGTATAATTTCTGTTTTTATCATTTATTTCATAGCTAACTAGGTATGATTCGATTTGTTTCTGTAATATTTTAGTTATTATTGTACTTAGAAATCTACAACGAAAAAGTAGCTTATTATACATTACTGTATTCAGAATTTTATGTAGAATCAAAATCTTTAAAAATATTCGGGGTGTTCCATTTAAAATAAGGAAGTTGGTGTCACTTCCGGCTAAACAGAAAGTAATAAAAAATCATTATTTATGTAGTTTAATGCGCCTTTGAATTTAGTTTATAAACCTATAATATAAATGTAATTGACCAAAATACAATTTTTTTCGGGGTGCGCCTGTTTCAGGAAACGCCCGGTATATGACAGGAGTGGACACTCGGACGGATGAAGTGTGGCCTTTCTGTTTACCTTTTACACAGAGACAGGCAATACGGGCCAGCTCGGAGCATGCATTGTATGACGATAAACAACGGTAACGATGGTAACGCACGGGCCCAGTAGTGATCTTTCTCTCTCGCACAGGGTAAACAGAAATCTACATTATTACTAATATACGAAGTGTTCGCTCTTGTGTTTATACAGGGCGTTTCATAACTTCAAGTATATGCGTTAAAGGTATATGTTGTTTGATATGCTGATTACAACTCTAACGGAATTTTTTTAAATTCGAAAAATTGAGGGTAGTTTACCAGCGGCATTTTTTGTAGTACTGCACTGGATTCGTTTTCCTATTAAACACAAACAATAAAAGAAGGTAATCAACGTCTTAAATTACATAATACTAGTAAAATAAACATACAAAATTTAATTATTTTTAATGAAACAATAATTTTTTTTTTTTTAAAAGGGGAAACCCCTATGGCTTTAGGTACTTTGCCTATCAGCCAGTAACAATGTGAAATGAGATTATACAATTTATATAAATCAATGTTTGACAATCACAACGCCCATGCTCCTCAGTGGGATTTGAACCCACAACTTCGCTGCCCGCTCGGTCCACAGTGAGTCAAGTCACGTTAGACCGCGCGGCCATCGTGGCCGGCTGAAACAATAATTACTTCACCCAGTGGCAGTGGCAATGAAAATTTTTTGACTGGGAAACATGAAAATTAATTTTGCGATTTAAAAAAAAAATGATTCATAATCAGCATATTAAACTACATATACCCTTAACGAATGTACCTGAATTTATGAAACACCCTGTAAATAAATCTATTACAACACTGCGCTACAGGTTCAAGTTATAAATAAATAAATGTAAGAAAATGAATATGGCTTGGGAATGTCTAAACTAATAAACAGTTTAAAGAAAATGATCCCCGTACAAAACGCAATCCATCTGGAAGCAGATAAATTAATTAATCTGCGTTGAAATCCAGACAAATTATCTTTTCAAAGTTTTGACGTTCATCATCAAGCCGTTCTCGCTTTGTCCTCGACTCAGATCTTAAAGAGAATTAAATACACACGCGAAATTCACAGAGATTATTTACAATCTTAATGAGGACGCCGCTTTATTGCCTTCGTGCCTTCACGAGAAAAAGCTCAAGAATCCAAAGTCAAAATCAACAAATCATCAAGAGAACATTCCAAATTATTTCTTTCCAAGATCATTTAAATTTATAAATACAGAGATATTTCAAATACTAACTTACACATGTAGCCAGAGTTGGCCAAATGAGCAATCCAGTGGTTTAAAAAATATGATTCTTGCGAAAACTGCCCTTAAAAGGAATTTAAAAAAAATTCTTTTTGTTTTATGATCAGTAAGTTGAGTATTATGATAATTTCTAAATAAAATAATAATGGGCTATTTGCATGATTTTTTTATTGAATATTTTTGAAGAAGAGATAAAAAAAATTGAACCCGTATTATTTATTTTTAGATAATTTTTATTAAAAAGCCCAATAATAATTAATAAAAATTGATTAATATGTGGTGCGACGTAGAAAGCTGCCATATGTCCAATACAAAATATTGACGTCGCAGAAAAATTTCTTTCTTAATTTACTAAAAAAAACATATAAGTATTTTAATCGTTTCATCAACTGTTATTACATTTATTAATAATTATAAACAACATAATACGTTAGTTACTTATTTTACGTTTGATACTCATAATTCAGTATTTACGGACTTAATACCTACGTTAGATACAACCATAATAACATCAAAACCTTCCATAAATTGTTGATTTGTTTTAACATCGCTGTCGTTGATGATACGATTAAGCTTTGAATATAACTCGAATATATGCGATTTAAGTCCTCTTGGATGTTCAAAGAGACACGGTTTCACATCGCATAATATTCTTGTTATATTAATTAATAGCTATTATTCAATTTTGACGTTTTAAACTGCTATTTTAATTTGAAACAACTGTTTATTCGCAAATGAAACATTTTTTTTATAAATCACTCAACATATTTAAAAAATCACTCTGACGTTTTAACCTGTCATTATTTCGTCAAAAATGCATAAAAACATTGACAACTCGCCACTAACGACTTTGATTAGTTTTTTTGTTATGTCAAAATAAATTTATAAATCATACATTTGACATAATTTCGTCAAAATTGAACAAAATATTGTATAAACCACGTGAGATACGAATGCTAATTCAATCGAAGAAATTATCCCACTCGCCTTTCGGGCTCGGGGGCTAAACTTTCTTCTCTTGAATAAACATTCATGTATCTGTATTGTCATCCATGTCACTATGATTTATTTATTTATGTTTTCATGTTTTATTATGAGGTCACCAATGTAAATATTATACTATAAATATTTACACAATTTATAATGTGTAAATAAAATAGTAAAGTTTGAAGTTTTAAAATCAAATATATTTTTTGGTAATGCAAAAGTTATATAAATAAAATATCTCACTTGGTGTAGAAATATTTATTAAATAAAATTTGTATTTTTACCAATATTTTAGACATAGTGCTAAAAATCTTATTGTCAGTACCATGCAAGTACCCCATTGTGAATGCAAACAATTATTTTGTGCACTAGAATATAAAGTTTGGGGATAATGTGCGGTTTTTTGCGCATTGTAAATTAAATTTAAGAGTGACAGGGCATTAAAACTTGAACATTTAACACCTGAAACACAAAATCACTTCCTACTCTGCAATGTATTCTGATTTCAATGAAAGGAGACAAGCTGGTCCGTGTCAGCGGTTACAGTAACAGACAAGAGACAAGGAAAAATTAAAACGAAATCAACCGATAACTCATTTCCTGTGAGCCGACACGCGAGCGTAGCGGGACCAGCGCTGGTCGGAGGTTACCGACAAAGCGGTCGCAGGTCACACCGCGAAAACAGAATGCTCAAAATAGAGAAAATGTTGCTGTAGTTCACATAGTAGTGTTGGTAAAATGGCGGGAGAGTAAAGAGGAATACGAAAGCAATGACTGCAAAAATAAAATTGTTATAAAGATTTATTTGTTCGAAGAAAGCAGTTTTTTTGCAATAAAATTTAATAAAACCACCATCGTTGATATTGAAATTTTTTGAAATAAACTATATAATGATGAAATAGAAAAGTGATCCAACGTATTCCTGGAATACTCTCGATTTGACTTTTTTTCTAATCCACTCTTTTCCCCACTACTACGATTGCCTAAAACCAGCCCGAAACTTGTACTTTACCGCATCCTAACAATGTCATTTAGAAGTTGAAAAATACTGTAAAGGTATTTCGTTGCGAGTAAATTGGTAGTTTATTATTGACTTCAAGGTAATGTTTTTATAACCATTTAATAGAGAAAAAATGAATCTACAGATGTGCCTTTTCAAAATTTAAAAAATAAATTACAGGAGATATAACCGTGTAAAGTTTGCATAAATTGGAAATTTTTATGAATTTTTTATATTCATGTACAATTTTTTATTAAAATTTTAAACAGGCACAACTGTTAATAATTGATCCTTTAAGTATACAACAATACTTGTTAAAATACAATTTTACGATTCTTGTACTGGCCACAAAACACTCGCTACGTTAGTACTTTTGTGCTAGATTTTAGGAGGTAGACGGGCCTCTTAATATATTTGAAGGAATGTTGAAGGATTCCGAAATTCATGTGAAATTAGTTAATTCTTAATTTATTGAACGTTTCGGGAAAAGTACTCCTCCATCTTCTTTCTTTTTATACTAGTTTTTTTAACAAATAAAATTTTTTTATGATTATTTGACTAATATAATATTTAAATATAATAGTTTGTTGCTAAACACATATACCGTGAGATTTATTTAACGTGAAACATAGGATCTTTCATATCCATGGTTACGATTTTGACAGCAATGTATTAGAGCGTTTCATTTAAAATAGAACATAGCAAATGAAATATGTATGTAATTCTAATCATTTTAGATATGAAAAAAAGTTGCAAGAAATATAAACATTTAAAGATATTTTTTTCAGAATACACGAAATAAGATAGGTACTTGCCTGAGGCTAACATCTGCATTATACCAACGTATCATTTGCACCTTTTCTTCAATTGTATACCTTATTTTCAAAAACACAACCCTAATTGAGAGGTAATATTTACTTGATAATGAGAGACAATAGACAATTTTTATTTAACAGCTGTCATTTTAAATTTAGGTACTTAAGAAATTTATTATTTATAAAGATGTAGTTAACCATTATTGTCATCTTTTAACTCTTATTGAATAATATTTTGGTAAACAGTTAAATTTAGTTCTCCTTTAAAGGCCAAAGAACCACAAAGTTAAGAAACCGGAAAGAAAAATGATTTAAATTACAGAAAAGAAACATACTACTTTTAATCGTTTACTTTTCCGTTATATTCTTAGAAATTAAGACAACATTTTAAAGTTTCTCTTTCGTCAAATCCTTTTAAAAATATTACAAAGTACAAAGAAAACCCAATAAATTAAGTTTATAAGCAAAGAGCACAACATAAGCTAGCTTGAAATGTAATAAACTAGAGCAGCAAAGCGAAATGTAACATTGTAACGCACAAACAGAGCTTTCAAATGGTATTACATACAACTGCGTTTATGTAAACTTGATTGATATACACAAACGCTTACTGAAAACCGTGAAAATATCACAGGGAATATTAACACTACGGAACATAAAACAGTTACCTACCATTCACAGCGAATTTATTGTTCTTATTATAATAATTAAAATAAACGAGGCAGAAATGATTGCTGCACAGTAAATTGATTGTTCGTTGAATAATTGAATCCTGAATTGGTCTAGGGAAATATAGCCAATTATTTTAAATTAAGCTGCAATCGAGACAACATAGTTCGACAGTTGTCAGTAAATAAATAAGACAGGTATACAATGCAGCTGATTGCTGATTGAATATTTAAACTCGGGATCTGGACGTGGACAAATGTCACAGAAATAGAATCACATTTATTTTTAATTTGAAAATGTGCTGTGGCCACCACAGTACTTCCCTGATTTAGGTTTTAATAACTTGCTTTCGTAAAGGCTTTTATTCAGCAAAATTTAAGTAAATATATATTTTTTCCCGATCTATTTAAGTTGATACCAACTTCGGAATAATTTAAATAACGTGAAAATACATCTGACCATCGTTTAAATGTTGTTTTTGATTGTTTGACTAGATTTTCCCCCCAGAGCTTTAATTTAATAAAACGCTTGAAAAAATATGGATAATTTTTTGAGAAACAATTGAAAATCGCATAATTGTCATTTTTTACGCTTTTACTAAACTAAACTCGGTATAATTTGAATCATTTATAAAAAAATGACGATTGTTTAAATGCGTTTTTATTTTTCCACTAGAATTCTTTTCCCGAGAGCTTTCATTTGATACCACACACCATAGTATTTTAATAAAAATAAAAAAGTTCAGTTTATAAAGTTGGTACCGCAATGGTTGAATAAAGCTCATTAACGCACTTGAAGATCTTAAATATAAAATTTCAGTCCACAATTCCAACGCGTTTTTTACTTCTATTGTTTATGTTTAATCATGTGCAGTACTACAAAAAATGCTGCAGGTAAACTACCCTTAATTTTTCGAATTAAAAAAAAATCTGTTTCGTAATCTACACATATTATACTGCAATTTACCCTTATATTTATGAAATTAACTTCAATTCTACCTTGTATATTTATTTATTTATTATTTATTTAATTTATTTACCGATAAGCAAATACATGAACGGTACGTCAGTATATACATAGCAATAATAGTTACAATATAACATTGAAAATTATAATTTTAGATAAAATATAGATTATTTACTTAGGTCGAAACAACTAGCATGCTCTATACATCAGTGGTGACTAAAAAGGTACTAATTGAGATAGAAGAATTAAGAAATAAATTAGCAAATATTCAATTTCAAAAGTTTTCATTTGTCACTGTCAGATATTCGTCGATACTATAGTACGCCTTTTGTATTAGCTTATTGGTTAAAGCAGATTTTAACTTACTTAGTTTTAACACTTTTATCTCCTGAGGTAATTTATTAAAGATATTTAAGTTTAAATTGTTAATTCTAACAATTAAGTTGTTATTTTTTCTCGTGTTATGATTGTGAATCTCGGCAGAATTTCTTTAATTCTGTATATTTTTCTTGATATATATATACATATATATATATATATATATATATATATATATATATATATATATATATATATATATATACAGGGTGTTCATTTTAAGTGGCGCACCATTGCTAACTCGAGAACTATAAGAGCTACGAAGTTGGTTAAATTAGCAAACAATTTCTATTTTATATGACTACTTTAATGAACGAAACAAAAAAAATTTTAGACCAGTGGTTCTGAAACTACGGGGTGCAACTTTCTTATTTCAAATGGTGACCTATTTTTTTATTTGTTTATTCGATTCAGTATTTTTTTCTGAATTCAACGAGATATTAGTTTTATACCCTTGCGTAACAAAAACATAAGAAAAACGCTGTTGAAAATTATGATAATTTAATTAAAATCTAATTGTTAATTAGTGTTATGGAAGAAAACAATTGAATATTTTGTTTTATATTAATTGTTAATGAAAAATATTCTAGTATACTACATTGATCAGACCAAATAAGGTCGAAACACGTGTTCGTAGTTACCGCTACCTTATACCCTATTGAGTAACTTAGTACTCTGAACTCATACACTCAGTAGCGGTCCTGATCTCCTGATTAAAATCAAAGAATCTTTTTCATTAACAAATAACAATTAATATGAAACAAATATTCAATTGTTTTCTCCCATAGCACTCTTGTAACAACCAGATTTTAATTAAATTATCAAAATTTTCAATATCGTTCTTCTCATGTTTTTGTTATGCCAGGGTATGAAACTAATATCTCGTTGAATTCAGAAAAAAATACTGAATCGGATAAGCGAATAAAAAAATAGGTCCCCATTTGAAATAAGAAAGTTGGACCCCGTAGTTTGGGACCACTTGTTGAAATTATTTTTTGCTTCGTTAATTAAAGTAGTCATATAAAATAGAAATTGTTTGCTAATTTAACCAACTTCGTAGCTCTTATACTTATCAAGATAGCAATGGTGCGCCACTTAAAATGAACACTCTATGTATATAATCGGACGAGGAAGTAAAAACAGACAATGTGACATGCTAAAAATAGTAAATATAAATGTAAAAATAGAACCAGATATAATTAAAAAAAGAATTGTCAGAGTTTTTGTATTGTACAAGTGAATCACTGATTGCTAATTATACCTAGTATCGTATTTAACAGATGTATTTGACAGTATTATTTTAATTATATAATATCTGGTACAGACGTCTTTGTGCATTGTTTAAGTATCTTGTTAACGTCTGTATTCATCTTTGTAACTATTAATTGGAAACGTTATACCTGTTTCTAATTAAATATGCTGTCGTTCACACTGAAAACTACTCGTCATATCGCAACAAATACTTCCGGGCCCAGGTGGCGAACAATGGTCTGTTTCCGGTAAATCGATGGCCATTTCCGGATAACGATGGTTAATTCTATTGTTACTGTTGCTGAGATAATGCTGTGTACAACATTACGGCTGAGATATCATTTGAGCAAATACAAAACGACACAAAAGGGCAAAGTGGTATTTGTCGCAAATGTCAAAGGAATTGTCGCGAACGAAATTATTATAATTTAATTCAAACGAGTGAGCACGGGAGAATGTAACATTGTAACATCGCCTCGAGTGTATGTTGCTGTATCGGAACTTGCTAGATCATTATTATTTCACCTTTATGTCGGCTTGGTTGTATTAATTTTCTATGCATCTACTGTTCATCACAACGCAAGTTTTTTAAACTTAATGCTCATGTCACACCTGTAATACACTGTATTATGTATGATCAAACCTGTGTGTATGACGAAAAATATTTCTGTCATACACGTCATACCGAATCAGACGAAACTGTTTGCTACTCCAAATAATTTGTATAATTTTTTATATTATTTTTATCATACAAACGTGAAATCCAGTACGAGATATTTTCGGCACACACGACAATTTTCACCATATATAATACAAGTAACTATTATAGGTGTGACATATGGGTATTAGGTAGCATATCACTAGACTGAGGATTTTTAGGCACAAATGAAACTAAAAAATCTGATGTGGCAAACACATAACCTCCCACCCTAACACTGTAATTTATGTGAATTTGGTTTTAGTTGGGCTTTCTTAAATTATAATTTTACAATTTTACAAACATTTTGAAATAGTTATTTATGTATCAAGGGCATCATGATGATGTTTATGCTCATCCGAGGGCGACATGTTTACAAGCCCAAGGGCCTCTGGCCCGAGGGTCTATAAATCGCCCGAGGGCTATAAACATCAATGATGCCCGTGGTACATACAATATTTTATGTCTTACTATTTTATTTAAAATATTGCGCGCGTGACATTTCGCTTTGACGTTTCGAATTTTGTTAACATTTTTGGTATCCTAGTAACAGACAGAAAATATATTAATTTCAGAAGAAAAACATTAGTGATGTCTCAACAGGGTTGTTATGTTTAAAACAATTTGTTTTAAACAAACTGTTTTAAACATGTTTTAAACACGGCCTAATGTTTTAATGCATATTTTAAATCAGGTGTTTAAAAATGATATCGAAATCCATTCACGACGCATAACACAAACAAAACAAATTCAACTACCGACCATCGGTGACTCCTAGCTACGCAGCTAGAGCGATGTAAATCCCCGTCCTCGCACAAAAAGTAGCATTGGCGACATATTTCGATGGAAATAATATTTATTTAAAACAGATATCCTGTTTAAAACATGTTTTAAACATGCTCTTTTGTTGTTTAAAACATGTTTTTTTGTGCAGAGTTAAAAACATGTTTTAAACAAAAAAAAACAGTTTTAAACAGTAAAAAACAAATGTTTTGTTTAAAATTGAAAAAAACATGTTTTTTTCAACCCTGTGTCTCAATATTACCATGGCAATTTCTTAATGCCCTAAGGTATAATGTAGTATATAACATACCTCGTATCCATGACATAATTAAACAATTACATACTAGGAAGACATAAAAAATTGTATAGTCCATTGTTCCTTAATTTGTTAATTAGCTCTTTATAGATAAAAACTTAACTTTATTATTACCTTATTACATTATTTGTCCAGTTAATAATATTCAATTTCAGAAATTGTGTATACGTCTGTTCATCTGTCACATTGACATTTTAATTTTTGTTTTAAAATTTCCTATATTGTGATTTACAAATCGTGGTAGGTAAAATAATAATATAGTTTTCCTTTACTGGAAAGAGATATAGAAAAGATATTAAATAAATATTGTAAGATATAATTTGTTCTTTCAAATGTCATATGACAAATTCTAACTATAGCAGAATATCCTATATTTTTTTCCAAAAAATGTTAGAATGCTGTAAGAAAATACCACTTCCGGTGAAGATATTTGTACCAAATCTTAGCATCTCTTCCAATTAGTATACAAATGTGAAATACCAAATATCAAAATTTTTTGGGAAATTCGTATTTTAATTATCCGAAAACCAAAAATCCGACAATACATCATCGTGAAACTATCAAAAATAAGTTGTAAAGACCCTAATCGTGCTCATACACTAAAAATTTACTACCCGATTTTTTGCAAGATTCCAATACCTCCTACAGGTAAGCGGGAGGTAAAAAATAGGCAAAAGCCTAAATAGCCTAGTGATGATTATGTAGTATATATTTTTTAAAGAACTTTTGGTATATTTTTATCAATACATTGCATTAGCATTAACAAGAATCCAATAGCCATAACGATACATATTAATTACAGTGTTGAATTTTTAATCTCTCAATGAATATTTACAACTGAAGTCGGTATTACATGCGGATTAAACTTAAACCGCGCGCTTAGCGATTTTTAAAAGATATTTAACAGTTCATTCCGCACGATTCTAATTGTTGAAGGTATAAATTATGTTTTTAATACAGCGAGGGAAGGTACTCGAGCCCAAATTGCTTTGGTGAAATAAATAATTTCTTAAGTTCGGTCGTCCAACGCCTGCCGCGCTTTGCAAATAAATTTCTTGAGAAAAAGTTTCAGATTTATTGCTAATGTTTCAGGATAGCAGTTTAAACGAGCTACCTGAAAGCTGAAAGACAGATTATCTTATATTTAATCATTCAATTTAATTACTATATTTTTTATTCACTCAAATTTCACATCATTAACCAGTCGTTGAATAATATACCTAATAAATAATTTATAAAATGACGACTAGAAATAATATTTATTTGTTTGTTTCAGGCCCAACTGAAAATCGCAGCAACGTTCCTGAAAAACTGTAAGTTTATTTAATACTATAATGCCTGTTTTACACGATCCAATTTATTCACCAATAAATTGATCAAGTTAAGCTTCAATTTCTTCATCAATAACTTGCTAAATAGAAACATATTTTTGTTCGTTTTACAAACATCAAGTTTTTCTCAATATATTTTGTAAATTTTCATAGTACCAACCTACCGATTATGAGCTGACCTCTCTGTCACTGTGAACAGTTACAACAAAATTTTTGTTACATTACTTATTAACTAAACCCTATCTGAACAAAATTAAACTGGATAAAACGTGAGAAACATTATTGGAATCGTAACCTATAATAAAATTAAAATGGTATACCTACACAAAGGTTGGCAACGAGAATACTAAGAAAAAAATCCCTAGAATTCGCTAAAATATTCTGTAGAACAATAGAACACATTCCGTCAATAAATTCATCAATTTATTGGTGAAGAAAAAATTGACGAAATTTTTTGTATTATACACAACTATAAATAGAAAACAAAACTTGATCAATTTATTGGTGAATAAATTGTATCGTGTTAAGCAGGCAAAATAGTTATTTATATTATAAGCACGAAGTATATTAGAGACAGGAATGACATTCGATCTAGCATAAAACGTACTATAACGTAGCGAGTGTTTTGGTCAGTACAAGAATGCAAAACTTGTTCAATCTTAACAAGTTAGCTGTCAATTTTACAAGTTAGTAACTTGGATAACTTGTAAAGATTCATTTTCAAAGGCAATGTTGTAGGGATTGATGTAAATGACGTTTTTGGCCTCGGGAAGTGTAAACATAACAATCACACATCGTTGACGTCTATGGCGATTTTACAGACATCTCATGAGTTTATTACACGGGGGTTAGATAATATGCACCGTTTTTTTTTTATTTAGAGGTTATTAAAAAAATTTCTTTGTAATAAAAAAGAAAACCTTTAAAAACGCTCGTTTACCCAGTAAATTATTTAATAGAGTCTGAAATAAGTGAAAAAGTTTAATTTTAAATGTGACATTTCCTGACTCAAATGCACGTTTTTAATTATATTGACATTTCATTGTTTTCAAGATTGTATTTCAACGCGGCTTGATTTTAAAATTCAATGTTCACAACTTGAAATTTTATATAAATTACATATTTTTAATAAATAGTTACAACGTTCGGTTTTATTAAAGCACTCCGCTTCGCGTCGTACTTTTTAAAATTTAACCTACCACACATAATCATGTAAATTCCTATTACAAGTGAGTAATAAGTAATAGGTTTAAAGTATAGATTCACACAGGTAAGTTAAGTTGGCCCCCCCAAGTCGGAATTATGAATAACTAATTAATGTGGCCAATTGCGCCCTTTATGCGCTTTTATGCGCCACCTTTATTTTTTTATGCGCTCTAATAGTTTCTATATTTTTAAATTTTTTCAATGGGGCGGCCAACTTAATGCCTAGCCCCCCCAAATTGTTAAATAGGTATTTTATTGTAATGTATGGCTTGATCAATATATGCGCTAATATAACGTTCAGGATATAATAATTATTAAAACTCGGGGGGCTACATTAATGCTGATTTTTTTTACAAAAATTTAAATTTAAAAAAAATCTATTGTACTCGTATACGTATGCGCTTTTATGCGCTACCAAAATTTTTAATTGCGCTCTTTCCATTAAATAAATAGAATGATGGGGATGCCAAGATAATAATATTTGAAATTTCGTACCACTTACTTACATTCCCGAAATTTATTTTTGTTCGGGGAATTACTCTCCAGAAATATTCCTGATAATACCCGATTTTCTTATCCAAGAAATTGACAAATATAGGGTAAATTTGTATTACATTATGATTATGATACATTGTCATAAATGAACGAGTAAATGAGTGAAGAAACACATATTATATTATTTAATATAATATATTATACTCGTATATTACATTATTATTAATTAAATAAAACAATAGGTAAGTATAGAAAATTAATTCATGTTATTATCATAAATAAAAATTATTATTAGAAATATATTATACGAGTATAAATAAAAAAAATTATACACACTTGTTCAAATGAGTTAGTCACTATTTTATTGTCATGAGGGCGGACTTGAAGTTAGCAGAAAATATTATATAGGTACTTCATAATTTATGTACCTTTATTTACATTTATTAAATTAGAACTATATTTTATTGATGTTGTAGTCATGTAGTAACATTTTCCGTCTTAATTAATTTAGGTACCTGGAAGTTACGCTCAAATAAATGTATGTAAAACCTACTGTTTTCTTTTAGTTAGACTTTTAGTTGGAAAATATATAATTTGAAAACTATATATTGTCATGGTGCATAAGCGCATAAAAACATAATGCTCATTTCATTATTGTATCCAAATTTTAAAAAAAAGTATTGTATCCAAATTTTAAATTTTTTATACAGTATCGTAGAAATGTGCATACTTTAGTATGAAGTTTTATTTAAATTATTTGGATTATTTTTAAACAGGTTATTCAACTTTACATCCGAGTGACTATACTTATTACTCCGATAGTAGTAAAAAATTTCTGAGACTATTTCCGTCATAAAATTTAAGCCAATCAGAAGTCTGACATTTCTGAATGTCGTCCAATCAACGTAGAATTACACGATAATTTTGCACTAGTGTATTTGGATACGATAAAAGAAGTTTTAAAATTTTGCTTTATTTTTCATGAGAGAAACAGCGTTTGGCTAAATTTTAATCGGGAAATAGTCCTTCGAATATGCCTCGTGCATGTAATTGTCGATAATTTTCTCTCGTGCGCTTCGCGCATTTGAGGAAATTATCGACAATTTGACATGCACTTGGGATATTATATATGAAAATTTTGATATAACCATGGTTACTATTATTGTAATCAATTCATCTATTGGTTGCTATTTGTTTCTTGCGATTTTCTAGATAATCCCAACACTGGCCAACAAGGGCGACGACCGCGAGACCGATGGCTAGATTGCCGGTATCTCAATATGTTCGACCACGTACTTAGTCGTTTTCGGGCAACTTGGAAAATATAGATCATTTAAAAATTATACAAGCGCAAAAGAAATTTACTATGGTGCATAAAAGCGCATAAACGCTTACGATCATTATTGTATCCAAATTTTAAAAAAGTACCTCCCTCCGAGTTTATGGTATAATTTTAGAGAAAAAAATAATTGGTGCATAATAGCACATAATATTTACAATCAAATTTGTTTTAGAAAATTCATAATTATTAATTTTTCAAATATCATTATCTTGGCATCCCCATCATTCTATTTTGGAAAGAGCGCAATTAAAAATTTTGGTAGCGCATAAAAGCGCATAAGTATACGAGTACAATAGATTTTTTTTAAATTTAAATTTTTGTAAAAAAAATCAGCATTAATGTAGCCCCCCCGAGTTGTAATAATTATTATATCCTGAACGTGATTGGCGCATTAATATTTTGCACTGGCGCATATTAGCGCATATATTGATCAAGCCATACATTACAATAAAATACCTATTTAACAATTTGGGGGGGCTAGGCATTAAGTTGGCCGCCCCAATGAAAAAATAAAAAAATATAGAAACTATTAGAGCGCATAAAAAAATAAAGGTGGCGCATAAAAGCGCATAAAGGGCGCAATTGGCCACATTAATTAGTTATTCATAATTCCGACTTGGGGGGGCCAACTTAACTTACCTGATTCACACAGTACCTAAGTTATTTTGTCCATAAAAATGGAAGATAAATAATCCTCTCAGCTGGTGCTTATATAATTTATTCTAATTCTCAAGACCTATATCTCGTTCTCCTCCTTCGTCCTCATGGTAATTTTTCATGTCTTACGATTGCCTTCTTCTGCAAATGACATATTTTGTTGTCTATGTTTTCAGCCCTAAGCGGAAGTTTCCCGGAATTTTACCGGAAGGGGCGTGGCGCGCTAAACGACGTACAGTCAACAAACTTAAGACTAATTAAATAAAACCGCCTAACTACGAATGTTCTTATTATTCGCAAAACTTCAGCGCTACCCAAAACTTCTGCAGATGAAAACTAACAAACAAATCCAAAACCAAATGGATTTCAGGGAGGAAAATTCCACACCTATTTTACTTAAGCGGCCCGTCTAGGTTTTTTCCGATTTCCTAGAATACTTTAGATTTTTACTTTTTTCTATTCCACTCTTTTCTCCACTACTACGACTGCCTAAAACAAGCCCGAAAATCGTACTTTACCGCATCTTAGCAATGCAGTCATTTTGTAGTTGAAAAATACTGTAAAAGTGTTTTCATTGCGAGTAAACTGTTAGTTTATTATTGACTTCAAGGTGATGTTTTTATATTTAATAGAGAAAGAATGGATCTGCAGACGTGCCTTTTTAAAATTTTAAAACTTAATTTGTATCATGAGATATAACCCAAGCAGCACAGTCTGGCAAAATTGGCAAGCACAGCTAAAACAAGGCTGTCAAAACGTTGTGGCAGCCTAGATTTAGCTATATATTAGCATTATTTTTAGCTGTATTTTGTGTTATTTTTTTGTCCAAATAAGTGTTATCGCAAATATAAATTGCAGCTATATTATCCATCCAACCATTTGTCTGTCTGTAAAGTTCGCTTTACAATCATCAAAAATGCAAAAATACAGCCACAGCTTTATTGTGTACAATTTCAGCTGTAAAATAGATTTGATTACTAACTTATAAAGACAAATAACAGCTAAATCTTTATTTCTGTATTGCGAGTCATTAAATGTATTTTACAGCTATAAGTTAATACTAACTAACAGCTGTCGAGGTATGTCCATAATTTTAGTTGCAAAATGTATTTTAAAGCAAAATATAAATACCAAATCAAAGCTTTAAATATTTTTACGTAATTTTCGTGATAAAATACTTTCGAAAGCTTAGAAAATCTACGAACTAGCTGCAGCAATTTATTTTCTACAATATTAGCTATAAACTATCTGTTATATTCTAACCGACAAAGTCATGGCCAAATTTAGTCGGTATCAAGTGTATCAGAGAATACCGAGGTGAATACAAAAACAACACTTAAAAATAATGAACTTCAGTCTACCTGAATAATTACAAGTACAGCCACAATTCCAAAACTGACTGTAACTGATCCAAATCAGTGCATTGCAGATAATTTCGGTGACAACGAATTTCCAAATACTTTGGAAAAAACGAGTTTAGATGAAAGCACAGATAAACCTATGTGTTCCAATAATTTCTGGGAAGAATACCAAAATTTTATTGCACTCAGAGAAAGTTTCAATACTATGCTTTTTTACCACACAATTTTGTTTGGATCGCGTATGTCAATTCGGCAATAATACTGTTGGCATCTTTTCTAAGAGCTACGCCCTTCTTACACAATACAATATTCCATTTTTCTCCCAGTTTTCGGGCATAACACAAAGTGTCACTTCGTTGTCTTCTATTGTTTGTACAATTTTGAACATATTTAACTTGAAAAATAATGTAGCCGGATCTTATGCAGAGGTTATGTTTATATTTTCATATAAATACTCGAAGGTAGCTGTAGTAGCGATGAATATAACTAGATGGCTGCAGTGACTATTCTTGCAATTATTTGGGTTTCATATGTACATTATTGTACATCATTTCAGCCAAATAGCTGTTTTATAGTATATTGCATGTATACATCGACAACCAAATAACTGTATAATCCAAATGGCTATTATTGGGCAATATTTCATTCCACACAAGCTATATGTCTGTATTTCAGACAAGTAGACATCTTTTTTAATCAAAGTAGCCGATGTAGCCGTGAAGAAAGACAGCCATTTTGAAAACAAGAAATTTTTACTTAAACAAAAAGTATTTAATCACTATTGCTGCATTACACATAACGGAAAACCATTTGTAACTTGATATTTTTGCATTGTAAACATATAAAAGCTATATATAGCCATAAACAAAAATTAAATTAATTTCCATATTAATAAATAAATAACTAAATTATTGTTATTTTCGAGGCGCATCTTTTATTTCGAAGTATCACAACTACATTTAACGACCAAATGATGTTTCTTGTAAAATTTGTGTATTGTAATGTGCAAATTTTGACTTATAATCTTTATGAATTTGATATAGGTATCATGTATATTTGTAAGTTTAGCTTCTTAGGTACACGCATAAATATGTAACATAGACATACAAAATACAGCTATTATATCTACGTACTACAACCAAATAGTTATTTGAAGGACAAACAAATAAATGGCTGTATTTTGACTATATTACTTGCCAAGTGGTCACAGCTAAATGGCTGTGACAACATTTTCAAAGCAAGAAAATCTTTTACCACTTTGGCCATGACAACTCTTTAACAACGTTATAATTACGCTGCGATGCCAGCTGCGGTAGCTATATTGCTGTTATTATTTGCTGCAGCAACGTCATTGCAGCTTGTTTACAGCTTCGTGTGCTACTTGGGAATAGTGTAAAGTTTGCATAAAATAGGATTTTTTTAAATTTTCCGAAATTTGTATATTCATGTACAATTTTTTCATCATAATTTTAAAAAGGCACATCTGTAGATCCATTCTTGCTCTATTAAATCCTGGGTGAAATAAAATTTGACCATTCTTGTACTGGCCACAAAACACTCGCTACGTTAATACATTTTATGCTGGATTTTAGGTAGCAGACGGGCCTCTTAAGCGACGTTTTTCTCGATTTCCTAGAATACTCTCGATTTTACTTTTTCTATTCCACTCGTTTCCCCACTACTACGACTGCATAAAACAATCCCGAAACTCGTACTTTATCGCATCCTAGCAATGCAGTTATTTTGTAGTTAAAAATGCTGTAAAAGTGTTTTCGTTGCGAATAAACTGTTAGAGTAAAATTCAAATAGCTAGAACCCTGCGCGAAGTACGAATTCTCGTCTTAGAGAGAGAAGCATAGATGATAAACAAGAGGAAACTACGCTACTGTCTGTTGACATTCGTAGTGTTTTGCTTCGTGTAACGCTGTGAATTTTGTAATTGATTGTGATTGAGTTATATTTTAGTTTTGTTTGAAAATTAAGTGAAGTACAGCGCAACATATATTCGCTAGCTCCGCTTTTGTAAAACGGACAGTACATGACAAGCTCTGCCTTCTCGCGCAGTCCAGGGTCCTAGCTATTTGAATTTTACTCTACCTAGTTTATTATTGACTTCAAGGTAATGTTTTTATATTAAATAGAGAATGAATGGACTTAAAGATGTGCCTTTTTAAAATTTTAAAAAATAATTTCTATCAGGTGATATAAACGTTAAAGTTTGCATAAATTGGAAATTTTTTATGAATCATGTACAATTTTTATTATAAAACGTTAATGATTGATCCTGTAAGTATAATAATCCTTGTTGAAATACAATTGTACTGGCCAAAAAACCCTCCCCATACAACACATCGATCGTATTATCATCTTTAAGACGTAGATCTTGCTACTGTCTTATATAGGGTGGGCCAAATACAAGTTTTCTTTGAAAATGCAATAAAATGAACAAAATTAATTTTTTTCCATGTATTATGGCTTGTAGTAAGAGCAAACATTCCCATTTATTATGGAACACAACTTAGTTCAAGTGGCTGGCTTCGCAGTAGCGCATTCTGTCACCCAATTTTCCAAGACCTGGTTGATTGTTTCGGGCTGTAGCTCACGGATTGCTTGGATGATATTGGCCTGAATCGTTTCTGGATTGTAAGCATAACATCGGTCCTTCACGGTTCCCCACAAAAAAGGGTCAAATCGCAGGTCCGAGGCAGCCAATTGACATCGCCAAGACGGATGATAACATGATTTGGGAATTTGGTGCCGAAAAGATCGATTGGGGCATGGGCTGTATGGTATGGCGCGCCATCCTGCATGAATCAGAGGTAGTTCAAATCCATGTCTTCTATTTCAGTAAAAAAACGTCGGATACCATGGCTCTGTAAAAATCTTCTTTTCAACAAACGCACTGTTTGGGCTACACAGCACTCACTTTGGAAATAAATTGCAATATTTCCCCACGTTGCGCAAGCGTAAAGCGATTTCGTACCGCGGAGGTATGATACTTACTTTCTATCAAGATTTCCAGTGGGAAAAAGCTGTCAGTGTCAAAATAACCTATGATTTAAAAAGAAACCACTAGTTGGCCCACCCTATAGACGTCATAAGGAGACTAGTATTGGTCGAATTTAAGACGTCTTATGCGGTAGTCTTTAAGTCGTCATTATGTTGTCCAGTTTTAAATCTCCCGCTTACAATATATAGGAGTCCTATATTTGTCTCAAATTGTATCTTAGTTATGATATACAGGAATCCTATGTTGATCAAAATTTTATTAAAAAGAACATCATTTGACAGTCGAAAAGGTATTAAATAGACATCATTTGCATGGAAGAAAATAACATCTTTTAAACATCCAGAACGGAGGACATAAGACATCTATATGACGTCTTTTTCATTTGGATCAGACGTTTAAAGACATGGGCATTATAAAGACGGCTTAACGACGTATTTGCTACGTTAGTACGTTTTATGGTGGATTTTAGGAGGTATACGGGCTCCTTAAGAACAACTTTAAGTAATTACGAACTATTTACGCCATATCTGTTCACATCTTTTAGCAAACAACTCGTAATAAAGTAAACAGCACACGTACCTTCGTGGGAAACATTTTAAATATTTGCTTTATAATATCTCTATTTCTTCCACACGCTGTCGTGCCAGGTTTGTCGTTCAAACAAACTAACAAATACACGTATCACAGCAAGTAACAAGTAACTAAAGTAACTAGAGTTGTCGACAAGTTTTTCTAGGGGAATTTGAATCAGATAAGTGGGAGCACTGAGTGTTGCTTTTGTTTTTAAACACGCAGCGTAAATTAAATTGTTGCCGAACCCACAAAAAATTGTGGGTACATTTGGAATGATTGATTTTGCAATGTTGATTGTTTGATATCATTTTAAATCAACATGGTAATGTTACGTAATATACAGGACCTCTGGCTATTTGTGTGTTCATGTACAGTTATATGTATAGTGAACTGTATTAATTGCATTTTGGAGAGATACAGCCAGGGGTGTATTCGGAATTTTGAAAGTTAATTTTTAAAATATAAATACTGATGATAAACCAGCCACTACTGCATACTGGAGTTGTTCTATAGGGAAGACTTTATAATATCATGAAATAGTTAAGAGCGCTCCGAAGAGCGAAAACTGGTAGAAATAAAAAAAAAATTTGCACCATTCAATTCCTCGGTTTAAATTATAAGTGTACATAGTTAAACAGTTTTAAACATTTTTCAAGTATACCGTGGGATAATTAATCTGGAAATCTATAAAATCAAAATACCTCCTCTTTGCTATAGATGCCAAAGAAGTGGTAAATGCTTCAATTTATCAATAATTTGTTGCACTGTAAAAGCAAATTGGTTAGTTTATGTTAATTACCAAAGTTGTAAAATCTTTTATGTTCATTGCAGTGGATTGAAATTTACTCCACACAATTTAGATTTTATTATCTATAAAATCGCACATTTAGTACGAATAATTGGACCAACTGTTACAATACAATGCATTTACAAAAGATAAATTAAAGTAATCTTCTTAAATTGTCTTACAAATCAGATTCAGTCAAATACAATTATAAATTATTTTATCTACGATAGCTGATTCGCCCACTAATTTGCGTGTCATTATGAATTATTAATAGCACTTGTGTCCTTATGAATTCTTAATGACACATATTTTTGTAGCTGAAATAAAAATAGAAATTTGATCAAATTTTAAGTTTTTTATTATTAACTATTAATACACACATAAATTTATGTTTTATTTCAAGACAAAGTTTTTACAATTAGATTTGTTTAAACCAGAATTTGACAAAACTGTAAATTTTTTACTTTCAACAGCAGCAAACAAACAAATAGTTGCTATAACAATGGATAAAATATGTTTGATATAGCTAGTGTAACGAAACTTGGGTGATAAAAACACTCGGCTGATCGCCTCGTGATTTAACATAACACACGTTTCATTACCTTGGCAATATCAAACTTGTATCATTAATATCTATTATTCAATTTGTCAAAAGCATTAGTATCCTAAATTTAAGTCGTCGTACGTTGTAGAAACAGAAATAAACAACAAAACTATATTTTACCAATGCTATATTGATTTCGTTGCAATAAAATCAAAACAAGTGCTCAAGAAAATTGAGAAAATCGTCTGTGTATTTTCCAAAGAAACAAAAAACTGACTCTTCAAAATGATTGTTGCTCTTCGCTAAATAAATATATCATAATGCTGGATGAATAGCATTGAAACTTTTGTTTCTTACAAGCTAAGTTTCACTTCCGGGCGCAACTTCCGGTCTGCCGAAGCGCGCAAACATCTCAAGCGTTTTATTATACAAATTAAAACATTATTAAATTAAGTTTTAAACTCGTAAATTGCGCTGCCAGCGAAAAACAAGAACAGAGGAGAGAGACGCAAAATTCCTGCATAATACAAAAATAAGCTGTTTCTTTTATGAGCCGATAGCCCAGTTTGTTATGTGGCCTACTGTTGATCAGGCTACTCAGGTTCGAACCCAGTCCACCTGCGTAAATGTCAAACGTATCAAACCGAATTTGTTTTTTCACAGCATGTAATGTAATCATTTACTTTTTCTACTTTCGTTAGGTAATAGACACTTTTCTTAGGTTATGGACTTTACTTCACTCTTTTTATTTAATATAATGTACACCATATAAAACTACATTTATTAAAAAAAATAACAGACCACATTGTAAAGAAACTTCAATATAATATTGTTTTGACTTGCAGTTGCATATTTTATGCACATTAAAATAAGAAAAACTCGAATAAAAATGTCGTTTGTCGATAACCTAATTTGGATGTTTTCTGACATTTAGGATATGTTAAAAATTAAACTGCATGTACCATGGTAATTTTTTTCAGGATGTCAGTACTAATTTAAAACGCGGTAACTGAAAACGGAGGTAAATGTTGGCACATATTCGTTACCACGATCACCGTGCTAGAGAGCACGATATTTGTGGTAAATTTGTATTTGTGTATCGCGATCTCGCAGTTGTAACTTAAAAACGTTGGTTTTAACGTTAGTACACGTTTGTTTGTTTTGATATTGAATGGCTGATTTTTCTCTGTTGGAAATTATAGATACAAACGGATTTATGTTGTACTATTTGTGTAATATTAAATTATACTTTTGTTTAAGGATGAAAAAGTATATTTTTGTGGTTTGTGTACTTCCATATGCCATATACCTAAATGCCAAAATTTTACCGAAGCGTTTCACAAGTTACTGAGAAAACTGTCACATTCAGTTACCAAAGAATTACCGTAACATAACACCACGGTAAACCTGGTTTAATTTTGGAACATACCCTAAATTTCAAAATTTCATCATTTCAAAAAAAATTGCATTGCAAAAATATTGTATGCAACACGTAAGGAATCTCGGTCTCGATAGTTTACAGAACTCGGCTACGCCTCGTGCTGCAAGGTTCACATACGTAAGGTAACAAGCTTTGTTTCCTTATTTCTTACATAAATAGCTATTATTATTAAATTTGTAATAAAATAAATCCAATTTCATCTTTAAAGATTAAATTATCTGACTTGATAATATTTTTAAAATACTATGTGAACGTAGAATATGACGTCATCCGGTTAGATTCCATTTTTAGAGCACTTTGACTGTATGTATCTATACCGATGACTCACATACTGTAAGCCTGTCACACCTAAGTTGAATGAAAACGCGTGACAGATAAAGATATTTATAAAAATCTATACAAGTAAAATATTATTTTTCTTTAAAAAAATACTTACACCCAGAAATGGGTCGCAATACCAAACTGTATTTATAGAGAATTTTATGCCTAGTTCAATAGTATGTCGCTCATTCCGATACCATTGCAAGTTTTTGTGTTATAGAGTTTTCAGTTTTATTCAGCAAAATTTTTTGAACCTCCTGAAATGTTAAAATCAAATATTATGGAGGGCTGAAAAATATTTTTTTAGTTACTTTCAGGGGTGGAGAATACAATTCCGTTTAGATTTTTGAGCCATCTTTGACAGATTTTGAGATAAAGCTCATTGATTGATATAGCAGCATCAAAAATATGAATTTTACTTTTATTTCCTAAATTTTGTTGTAAATATTATAAAAACAAATATTTGAACCACTTTATAGTTAGTATTATAAATAAATATCATCACAGGAAATAATTTTTAGTTACAACCGCACACACAGTATGGATGGTAACCGCACACACTGACTCAAGTTGGGTTAATAGCATGATACATTTGTACGCCATGTTTTAAAAAATTATCTGTTTATATTGTAGCTACATTAATTTGAACCTTTCTGCAAATATTATTTTATATTTCCACCCTTATAAATTATAAGATTGAATTAGACAAGGCGTGAACTACTTAAACTGCATTATAATTTAACTTAAGAATCTCTCACGGCAGCGCCAATGTCGACTTATGTACGTCCTTGTTCATCTGACAGTTTGTTGCTAAAATGGCGACGCAAATGTTTTAATTGTGACTCAATAAGTAAAACATTAAATGTAGAATGAAATAACACTGTTTTATTTATCAAAAACTAGTATAGTGCAACATTTGTGTTAAGTTTTGTGGAAGATATAGTGATAAAACATTTTTAATAAAACGGCTGGGCAGTGATTTTGAAGAATATTCAAGGATGATGCATCATAAAAGGTTAGACATTCTTCAAACAATAAATTTATAAATAATACAACAAGTTGTATTTACTAATCTCACAGTAAAAAACGTACTAGAGAGAGTAAAATTAAATTTTAGTCTACTCTCAATTAGATTGGTAGATGTCATTATAGTGTAATCCAACCACTTTGGCCGTTTTGTCTTGGTGTAATCATAATCTCAATCTGTGCATCGAGTTGTGTAATTCAAAGCAGCAGCGGAGAGATTGTTTTTGCAATCAGGACTAATATATTTAGACGATCAAGTGGCCAGTTTGAAACATTCGAGTGCGCTTTAATTGCAAGAAGTTTAGATTCTTCGTAATCAGAATATTACTTTTTCTATTTGGCGTTCACAAAGTTAACTTTGTGAAACGCAACTGAATGTCGCCAAGGTTCACTTTATGACACGCAACATATTTTTGTAGGAGGTTGATGTTGGCAGTATCAGATGACATTTACTTTAATTGTCAAACGTCAAACCTCAGAACCGACAAATTTCAGTATAACCTCTAAATCTGTTTTGCTTAATTAATTACTTTATATTCAATGCAATTAATGAATCCAGTAATAGAAAACATTGTATAAAAAATCTGACGTGGACACCACATGACTTCCTTGTACGCCTTGTGTGTTCATACTTTTCTTTAACTAAAATGTAGAATAATATAAAAAATTCTTTTAACTTATTATACTAGTACTACTACTACTGCTACTATACTCACAAATATATTTTAGTTATTTTATTTAAACTGCAGAAGAAGATATAAAGCATATTTTACTATTGTCACTGTCATGTCATAATCATTTAAATTTTACGTAGTAACAAATGTTAATCAATCATGGACTACAAGATACCGAAATACTAAATTATAAATATATACTTTAATTATTCCTAAATGATACCAGATACAAAAATATTTATAAAATACCGATTGTAGGTAATAATCACATAATCTTTCATTTAAAATTTAAAAATTTGTCTTAAATTAAATATTTATCGAAATATTTGAAAAAAGTACTACTTCCGGTTTGTAGATTGAAACCAAAAATAGGAGGTGCACAACTAGATGCTATAACAGTCCTAAATACAAAATTTCAACTTTCTACGTCTAACCGTATTTGAGTTATGCGACACACATACGTCCGTCCGTCCGTACGTACGTAAGTACAGACGTCACGACGAAACTAGTCATAATGGATTCAGAAAAGGTCAAAACGGATATTTCCGTCAAAATCTGATTTTATAAGACTTTTTTCGTACTTATCTTTTAGCAAACTCGCCCGAGGGCTCGTTTTATTAAATTTGGACGTGTGCAAAAAAATCATGTCTTATAATTTATAAAACTTGTTCTTTAATATACTATTTTTTATTATCTATAATAATTGTAGTAAAATTTCAAAAATATTAACAGGTGATATTAAATGACATAAATCAAATATTGTTGACTTAAAAATTCAGTTTTCTGGATAAGGTGGAAGGCTGTGTGCTGATTTTGATGATAACCATTGAACTTCCAATTACAAAATGGAGATGATATTATAGTGGAATTCAACCACTTCGACCGATTCATCTTAGTAGTCAGAATCTCAATTCGTGCGTTGATCTTTGAAATACCAATCGGCAACGGAGTGATTCTTTTAGCAACCAGGACTACATTTAAGTCGACCAAGTGGTCAGCTTGAAAAATCCGAGTGCATTTAATCGTAAGATTATTTAACGATTGCACACACAAACACTGCCGGCCGAGAGACTTGAACCACGGAACTCCGGGTTCGTACGTCATCACATTCAGAGAGCTGTATTCATTTATGGAGAGTACATCATAAAATAGATTCAGAAGTTATCAGAAGTACAGTCGACACAGTGTAAAACCCTCATATTATTTTAACCCCCCCTCGTTACCCTATCCCCTCGCCGGCACTGGCGGGTACCGGACGTGACGTAATGTAAACTGCACCGGAAACCACGTGACCAGAAGCTCAACGCGACGCCGCGTCAGCCGCCGCTAACTCAAGAACAACAGTTGGAGCGTTTCTTGTTACAACAAAAACCGGAAGTAGGTGCCGGATGTGAAATTCGTCAAGTTGGTTTGACCACCAACGAAGAAGTTGGGCACTGGTGATGTATGGCACAACTTGCCGTAGTTTGAATAAAATCACACCAAGGGGAGAAGTCATAATTTTACTATCGAAGTATTGAGATTTAACAAGCGTTTAATAATGACAGTTACTCATGAGTATACTAGTGAGTGACGTTGTCATATATATAAACGCAGTAGGTATACTTGTCACGGTAATAGTATAAGAATTTCAACAATTCTGGCTATATTGTTTAAAATAAAAATCTGAAATTTAACCAGCACCAGCAGACTATACTGGTGGGAAAAAAATGAAACAACCATTTTCAAACCGCTATAACTCGATTATATATTTTCAATCGATTTCGATGAATCTTTGCGGGCGAAAAACTTTGAAGTGTCTACTTTAAAGTCATGCATGCGAACTCAAGCGCAACCCCTTCCTCTAGCACCCCTGTGAAAAAATGTTTTTAATGGAAAAATGTCCAACTTTGACGATGTGTACGGAGTCGAAATTTTGTTTTGACTCAATCCACCAAAAGGGCACTAAAATTTGTTCAATTCCGATCAAATGCCCTGCAATTGTATATAGAATAATACACGGTGGGATAGCATAGTAGAATGCTAGGCTCTGGTTACAGAGGTCGTGGGTTCGAATCCCGGTCAGGTCAGGAAATTTTCACGGCCTGATTTGGATCGGTACCTACTCCCGTTACCATTCCATCTAATTAACTTGGCAACCTCTAGCTATCGGGCACCGGCTAGAGGCTGTAACAAGGACTTGCGCCGGGTCGACTGGCAACACACATGGTAGTAAAGTAAACGCCGTGACAAAAAATACTGTGTGTGTGCCATCAAGTCACCCTAGGGATATATAACCCAAATGAGGTTCAAATCCCGAAATCATAATACATACATTGTATATAGAATAATAGAAAAAAAAATTCTTGTTCATGATTTTCAATATAGAGTATTACGCTAAGATTACGTTTGTTTTTTACTGAGTCAAATAGAAAACGTAATCATTAAGATTTACTGTGCCCCCCTAAATCCGCCACTGTTCGAATCCAGTTAAATTTCACAAAAATGTACTCTCCTATTCAAAAATTGAATTGGCCGTCTCGTTTTGAAAAATCTTTGCCAAGTATACGACACAATAACGAAATAAGTGTTTTTTTATTTTAACAATGAGAACATAACTATTCATATCTGAAATTATTAAGAAGAATGTATATTACATTTTTATTTAATGTCTCTGAAAACTCAATCAGTCTAACATTTCATGCTTTCCTTTATTTTGAATGCAAGTTCTTCTTTTTATAGACTTCCATGAAAACAGAATCAGGAGAGATCGGATTTCAATTGTTTTTGACATTGCGTTTGTTTCAACGGAATAGTGAAACAAAGAATCAAGTTATCTTTTTTCAGAAGAGTTTAAAACGTAGAAAATGTTGATGCAAACGGCGCTGATATGAAAGGGTGAAATTTACATAATTATATTAGCTAGGCTTTCAGACACATTCACTGAAATCATAACTTAGACTTAAGTTACGATTGCGCTTATCAGATTGCGGGACATGTTCTTGCTGAGAATTTCAAACACTTTAAATATAAACAGTTTTTATCTTAAACCATTAAATAGTACATTAAAATATATGAGGTTTTTTGTTGGCGACATTTCTCCAAAAGTTTTGTAGCATATCCAAACATAATAGACTGTTTGCCCGGTGTTAAAAGGAACGCTTAAATTATTCACGACAAATAGACGTCAATGACAAAAATGCTTGGACCTAAGCAGTATCAATGCTTTTAGTAGTCGCATAAAGTTTTTTTACTTCCTTGTACGGAGTAAAGGAAGTATTGTAATCGCGAAAAATTTCGGTTCTTAGATTTTGACGGAAATATCCGTTTTGACCTTTTCTAAATCCATTATGACTAGTTTCGTCGTGACGTCTGTACGTACGGACGGACGTATATGTGTCGCATAACTCAAATACGGTTAGACGTAGAAAGTTGAAATTTTGTATTTAGGACTGTTATAGCATCTAGTTGTGCACCTCCTATTTTTGGTTTCAATCTATATACCGGAAGTAGTACTTTTTTTAAATATTTCGATAAATATTTAATTTAAGACAAATTTTTTAATTTTAAATGAAAGATTATGTGATTATTACCTACAATCGGTATTTTATAAATATTTTTTTATCTGGTATCATTTAAGAATAATTAAAGTATATATTTATAATTTAGTATTTCGGTATCTTGTAGTCCATGATCGATTAACATTTGTTACTACGTAAAATTTAAATGATTATGACATGACAGTGACAATAGAAAAATATGCTTATATCTTCTTCTGCAGTTTAAATAAAATGACTAAAATATATTTGTGAGTATAGTAGCAGTAGTAATAGTACTTATATATTAATATATTTGTATAATAAGTTAAATTTTTTTTTTATATTTTACTCTACATTTTAGTTATTAAGAAAAGTATGAACAGTTTAATAGGCGTACAAGGAAGTCATGTGGTGTCCACGTCAGATTTTTTAAAATGTATGTATGTGAAAAAAATTGAAAATGCGCTGCAGGATAGTTAACTTATTTTTAAAATTTATACTTTCTTTTTATCAAGCCAAGGCTTATAGAGCGTAATTACCATCTAAACACACCCTTACATGTTTGATATTTTTTGGTATGTCCCTTTCACATTTTTACGCATTGTCTCTTTCAATACTTGTATGCACAAACACGAATCATATTTTATAAAACAAAAATGAACGCACCTTTTTAGAAATACTCAATCTTAATTATTCCCTCAGACTAGTTACTTAATAACAATAAAATATAATTAATATGTACTAACTCATTATTATTAAATTTCTCAAAAGTCGACCACTTAGATTTTCATAATTTTTGATATGAAACACTAAATGCACATCTATCTCTTGAAGTATAGTAACAAATGTCTTTATATTTTATAATATTTTCTCCTACAGTAGTAGCATCTTATGTAAAAATCAGCAGATTTACAATACGTACCATAATTAAAATATGATCAGTGTCCCTTTCAATACCTGTCCCTTTCACGCCACCTCTCCCCTACAATCGTTCTATGTGTAGAATTTTTTCAACAAATCGATAGTTAAGAGTACACTACAGGGATTATTGCGTTATCTATAAAATAATTAAATTAGTAAATGCAAGAAATATATTCTCCAGTGCCATATATGCAAATGCATTGATATCTGATGTATTTAAATCATTTGTAATTAAAAAATGGTAGGAATTAAAATTCATAGAAAATAGAATCATGACAATAAAAAATGCATTTCATTTGTACAGATTAGAATCCAATTATCCTGGTGCATACCATTATCCTTTGCGAATATATAACTTCAAACACTTCTTAAATTTAAATGAAGCATCTATCTCTCTCTGTCGCCCTGCAGAGCCGGACTGCCCTCTTTTTCTTTCTTTGCAGAATTGTTTAAATATCTACACGGCAAACATAATTAAATGTGAAATGAATAAAACATATCTTGTAGCTGCGGCGTTACTCTGGAACTGGGCGAGTACTTTTTCAATTTTAATTAAATAAAAATTGTAAATATTTAAACAGAGAGTTAAGTGCCGAGATAATTTACCGCCGAGTTAATTAATGCCGAGCAAATAGTCAATGAATTTTCATGTGAGCGATTTTACATTTGAGAATAATATAGGCGCTAGCATCAATAATACGGTGAATCAAGGAAAAAAGTTTGTAAGTAAAATTAAATTTTACTATTTCCTACATGTTAAGCAAACCAATCATTTGATTTAATTTTTTAATTCTGGCTAATGACCTATATAATATAACGGATTGTTCAAATGATAATTTTGCCCTCACATATCTAGGAGTACCATATAGGATAATTTTTTAGATTTTGTATTGTTTTCAACAACTTTTAATTGAATTTAAAAGTGTCAAATGAATCTTCTAACGATGAAATATAAAAATATCAAATATAACGCCAAAAAATATAGTAACGTCAAAAATCTTAATAGGAACTTGCGAAATGAAAGAAACTAAAATTTTGACACTCAGAGGTTAGTAAAAAAATTAAATGTCAACCATTTCGGCACAAAAAATTGGCTTGAATTAATAACACGAAAATCCACTAATAATTATTATTCTAATCGGTCTGCAGCAGTGTCAAATTTTGCTTACTCCAGCATTCGAAAACTTTTAATAGGACACTCCACCGTAAGTTCGATTAGTTCATATTTTTTGTGTATTTTTATGTGGGAAATAGTCTAACAAAATAAATATCGGTCTCATTATTTTGCAGGTAAAACTGTTTCTTAAGATTGTTGCTTATAGGTAACATTCCTCGACAAATTGAATGATAAAATCCCTCGCCTTCAGCTTGGAGTTTTTGATCATATCATTTGTCTCGAAATGTTACCAAGCAACAATATTTTGAAATAAATTTTTTCGGCAAAATAATGAGACCGAGATATATTGCTATTTAACAGAAATTTAATATTACATAACATTGTTCTTTAAAAGTTATTTAGAATTTGATGCTTTTGGTGTAAAATAATTTAATCTTTCGATTGATACTGATTACCTTTACCATATTTTTCTACGTAGAAATAGGGAACAGGAATCTGCATAAAGAAATGCAATGTTAATCGCATATACTACACATTAGTGATGGGTCTTTCGTTCATTTTTAGTGAGTCAGTTCTAGTGATGGGTCGTTCATGAACGAGTCGTTCAAAATGAACGACTCATTTGAGTGTGCCGTGAACGAACGACTCTTTAGTTCGTTCAGCACGGCACACCAGTTCACACTAGCTCCGTGCTACTATTTAGCCTCCGCTCACCGCTCCCCTCGCTGAACGCAGAAAGACGAACGAGTGCGAGTGGAATGAACGAAACGAACGAAACATACATACAGCGCACGGTGCTGAGTGCTGTGTATTCTGAGAAGCGTGGCGTTTCTGTTGTACGGACAACAATGAAAATAATCAACAATATGGGAAGTGGAAACAATGTAGGACTGGAAAGTAAATGCAAAAAATACATTAATGTAAAAGTAATAGTAACATTTTGCTAAATTTGTTGAACATTCTTCAAAATGTTGCCAGACAATAGGTACTCCTTTTTGCAGAATTTTTATTTTGTTTATTTTCCATTGTCAATATACATATACAACTACAATAAGCAACGTTCAATAATTTATTGTTTGCAGCAACGAGTAATCAAGACGAGAACACAACTATCAACTAACTAAAATGCTAGGTTCATGTAGTTTGGCACATGCCACATCGCTGCGCATCGCACATGCACACAAGGCGAGCGCACAGTGCTGTGAGCATGAGCACATGAGCAAAGCAGCTCAGCTCAGCAGCACACTAGCACGGTAGCACGGTGTCATTTGAAACGCACAGTGCTGTTTTACAGAGTCGTTCAAATGAACGACTCAGTGTGAACGACTCACTTTACTGAGCGGAGCGAAATGAACTGACTCACTAAAAATGAACGAAAGACCCATCACTAGTCAGTTCATTTCGCTCCGCTCAGTAAAGTGAGTCGTTCACACTGCGTCGTTCATTTGAACGACTCTGTAAAACAGCACTGTGCGTTTCAAATGACACTGTGCTACCGTGCTAGTGTGCTGCTCAGCTGAGCTGCTCTGCTCATGCTCACAGCACTGTGCGCTCGCCTTGTGTGGCATGTGCGCATGTGCCGAACTGCATGAACCTGAGCATTTTAGTTAGTT